>JAWQEG010000241.1:5000-10000 GCA_033782935.1 Petrolisthes cinctipes | reverse complement strand
TGTCTCTCTCTTCGTTCTTTGTGTTCCCTTTGATGCCAATAGTGTCATCCTACAAAAGGAGCCAGATCTTTTCAACTACCTTGGACATTGACCGCATGATCAAGGATGTCGAAATGTTTGCTGATGAAGATCAATTGACTGGACGAAAATGCTGATGTTGAAGCAGAGGGATGCAACACTATCCTTGCCTGGAAGACCCTGAAGGGGACGAGCTGTGTATATGACTCGTAGTTCTCCTCATGTCACGTAACAATGCTCCCTGGGCACTGGGTTAAAATAGCATTGGCGACGAATAGGAATGGATATGTGTCAGTGCTTGCCTACTTGACAGCTTGGACTGGGAACAGTGATCTTCCTTGATGCTGTGGAGTGTATACCAGTTCCAGGACCACAAGAGGGTGAAGATAAAACCCTGTCCCTGAGTTTCCAGTGCCGTGTTTCCTAGCCCAGTATACCTGTCCCTGAGTTTCCTGTGCCTTTGTGGAGATAGTGTCCAGCCCTGTTGCGCTCGCTGTCGCATTTGTGGGTTTGGTGATTATTGGCGCTCGCTGTCGCATTTGTGGTTTGGTGATTATTGGCGCTCGCTGTCGCATTTGTGGTTTTGGTGATTATTGGCGCTCGCTGTCGCATTGGTGGTTTGGTGATTTATTGGTTATTGGTGGTTTTGGTGATTAGTGGTGATTGTTGATTATTGGTCGTTGTTGTCGCTGTCGCTGTCGTGGTGGGATTGGCTGGACATCTTCGCATAAGGAAAACATACAGGAAACGTAAAAGTTATGGGAGGGCTGGAAATCTTGGCATTTGGAAAACACATCAGGCGTAACACTATCCCTTTTGGTATTTCAAGCAACTGGTCCAACTGCACCATGCTCTTCTCCTACAATGTGAGAGGCATGTCATCTTTTTATGTATCTTTCATCTTTTCTATGACATGTATTCTATTTCCCCTCGAGATTGTAAAAAGGCCGAAATTTCTCACGGGAAATTTCGTTCTTTTAGGGGGGGAGTGTTACATGATTGTATGTTAGTTTGGCTTTCCAGGTTAGCTATAAAGCTTCATATGCAATATGCAACCTGAAGGAAGCAATGCCTTTATTTTTATTATTTGTTTAGCCATGAACCTTGTAATGTAATAAAAGAGAGAGACTACTTGACTTGCCATTACACCAAGTGAATAGAACATCTTCACTAACATCTTGACTACCCCTATTTAATAGTGGTCTTGCATCACGACGTAACAATATATATATATATATATATATATATAATATATATATATATATATATATATATATATATATATATATATATATATATATATAAATATATATATATATATATATAGTACTATATATAGTATATATATATATATGTATATATATATAGTATATATATAGTATATATATATATATATATATAGTATATATATATATAGTATATATATATATATAGTATATATATATATATATAGTATATATATATATATAGTATATATATATATTATAGTATATATATATATATAGTATATATATATATAGTATATATATATATATTGTATATATATATATAGTATATACTATATATATATAGTATATATATATATATATATATATATATATATATATATAGTATATATATATATATATATATATAGTATATATATATATATATAGTATATATATATATATATAGTATATATATATATATATATATATAGTATATATATATAGTATATATATATATATATATATATATATATATAGTATATATATATATATATATATAGTATATATATATATATATAGTATATATATATATATATAGTATATATATATATATATATATATAGTATATATATATATATATATATATAGTATATATATATATATATATATATAGTATATATATATATATATATAGTATATATATATATATATATATATATAGTATATATATATATATATATATATATATAGTATATATATATATATAGTATATATATATATATATAGTATATATATATATAGTATATATATATATATATAGTATATATATATATATATATATATATATATAGTATATATATATATATATATAGTATATATATATATATATATATATATATAGTATATATATATATATATAGTATATATATAGTATATATATATATATATATAGTATATATATATATATATATAGTATATATATATAGTATATATATATATATATAGTATATATATATATATATATATATAGTATATATATATATATATAGTATATATATATATATATATAGTATATATATATATATATAGTGTATATATATATATATATATAGTATATATATATATATAGTATATATATATATATATATATAGTATATATATATATATATAGTATATATATATATATATATATATAGTATATATATATATATATATAGTATATATATATATATATATAGTATATATATATATATATATAGTATATATATATATATAGTATATATATATATATAGTATATATATATATAGTATATATATATATATATAGTATATATATATATATAGTATATATATATATAGTATATATATATATATAGTATATATATATATATATAGTATATATATATATATAGTATATATATATATATAGTATATATAGTATATATAGTATATATAGTATATATAGTATATATAGTATATATAGTATATATATATATAGTATATATAGTATATATATATATAGTATATATAGTATATATATATATAGTATATATAGTATATATATATATATAGTATATATAGTATATATATATATATAGTATATATATATATATATATATATATATATATATATATATAGTATATATATATATATAGTATATATATATATATATATATATATATAGTATATATATATATATATATATATATATATATATATATAGTATATATATATATATATATATATATATATATATATATATATATAGTATATATATATATATATATATATATATATAGTATATATATATATATATATATATATATATATATATATATAGTATATATATATATATATATATATATATATAGTATATATATATAGTATATATATATAGTATATATATATATATACTATATATATATATACTATATATATATATATATATATATATATACTATATATATATACTATATATATATATATATATATATATATATACTATATATATATATATATATATATATACTATATATATATACTATATATATATATACTATATATATATATATATATATATATACTATATATATATATATACTATATATATATATATATATATATATATATATACTATATATATATATATACTATATATACTATATATATATATACTATATATACTATATATATATATACTATATATACTATATATACTATATATATATATATACTATATATACTATATATATATATATACTATATATACTATATATACTATATATACTATATATACTATATATACTATATATACTATATATATATATATACTATATATATATATATACTATATATATATATATACTATATATATATATATACTATATATATATATATATACTATATATATATATATATACTATATATATATATATATACTATATATATATATATATATATACTATATATATATATATATACTATATATATATATATATACTATATATATATATATATAGTATATATATATATAATATATATATATATATATATATATAGTATATATATATATAGTATATATATATAGTATATATATATATATATATATATATATATATATATATATATATATATATAGTATGTATATATATAGTATATATATATATATATATATATATATAGTATATATATATATATATATATATATATATATATATATATATATATATATATATATATATATATATATATATATATAGTATGTATATATAGTATATATATATATATATATATATATAGTATATATATATATATATATATATATAGTATATATATATATAGTATATATATAATATAGTATGTATATATATAGTATATATATATATATATATATGTATATATATAGTATATATATATATATATATATATGTATATATATAGTATATATATATATATATATATATATATATATAGTATATATATATATATATATATATATAGTATATATATATATATATATATATATATAGTATATATATATATATATATAGTATATATATATATATATATATATATAGTATATATATATATAGTATATATATATATAGTATATATATATATATATATAGTATATATATATATATATATAGTATATATATATATATATATAGTATATATATATATATAGTATATATATATATAGTATATATATATATATATATATAGTATATATATATATATAGTATATATATATATATATATATAGTATATATATATATATATATATATATATATAGTATATATATATATATATATATATATATATATAGTATATATATATATATAGTATATATATATATATATATATATATATATAGTATATATATATATATATATATATATAGTATATATATATATATATATATATAGTATATATATATATATATATATATATATATATATATATATATATATATAGTATATATAGTATATATAGTATATATATATATATATATATATATATATATATATATATATATATATAGTATATATAGTATATATATATATATATATATATATATATATATATAGTATATATATATATATATATATATATAGTATATATATATATATATATATATAGTATATATATATATATATATATATATATATAGTATATATATATATATATAGTATATATATATATATATATATATATATATAGTATATATATATATATATAGTATATATATATATATATATATAGTATATAT
>JAWQEG010000240.1:102500-175124 GCA_033782935.1 Petrolisthes cinctipes | reverse complement strand
TGACATATTGTCTATCCCCTACACGACTTTAATTCCTCCTTTTAGCACACGAACTAATAAAAAAAAAATAATAATAATAACATGGAAAGTTTCTCCGGTTTTAGCAGTTTTTCAAGTAAAATATATTGTATTGTAATGGAGAGCAACAAGAATTAACCACTTCCACTAACTTCATCTTTACTCTCCCTAGTCACTCCTTCCAGTTGTATTGTGGACAGATTAGTTTTCTTGATGTAACACTCACCATGGCTGGGCTTCTCCTTAGAGATTACATTGTCTTCATTCTTCTCGGCCATCCCCACTTCCTCGTCCTACTTTTCTTATCCTCCCTCTTCTTCTCTTCCTGTTCCTCCTCCTCTTCCTGTTCCTCCTCCTCTTCCTGTTCCTCCTCCTCTTCCTGTTCCTCCTCTTCCTCCTGTTCCTCCTCCTCCTCTTCCTCCTGTTCCCTCCTCCTCCTGTTCCTCCTCCTCCTGTTCCTCCTCCTCTTCCTGTTCCTCCCTCTTCCTCCTGTTCCTCCTGTTCCTCCTGTTCCTCTTCCTGTTCCTCCTCCTCTTCCTGTTCCTCCTGCTCTTCCTGTTCCTCCTGCTCTTCCTGTTCCTCCTGCTCTTCCTGTTCCTCCTCCTCTTTCTCCTCCTCTTCCTCCTTTTCCTCCTTCTCTTTGCCTGTCCCCTATTCCCGCACCCCCCAAAAATCCCGCACCCCCCTAAAACCCCCCCCCCCAAGCCTCTCCCCCTATTCCCGCACCCCCTTATGGAGGTAACAGTGGTAAGCTAAACGATACATTTGGCCCTGTGTCCCATTGGTTAATTCCTCTGTGATCATGTATGAGAATTGGAGGCTTCTGATTCTTCCTGACCATGCCACGAAACAAGCTCCTTCCATGTAGGGTGCTGTTTCGTGGCAATATTTGAAGGACTCGTTTATCTCTAATTTTCTTATTACATCACCAGGGTCCTTAATGAAGAGAATAACCGTGTGATTGTGATATTCACCTCTGCCAAGCATAGTTGGAATATATTATTATGACCTACATCTTACCCTTACCTTAATTACCATATCGCTTGCCTTTCTTTTCTACCCAGCTTTCATATTTATCCACACTCTGTTTACACCCACACCCACGTTTTCTCCCTCCTAACACTTTCATCTCAGAGCCAACCCAGCGAAATATACATACGCTCCAAGTTAAGAGTTTCGTCCCCCGGTCAAAAAAAAAAACACTCGGGTTTGTGCTGTCCCTCCGTAAGTCATCTTAAAGAGGCGATTCCGGTTGTGAATGGGAATGCTGAGTGTCGCCTCCTTCTTACACCCAGCCAACAGCAGCAGCAGGGGAGGTGGCAGGAACGAAACAACACACAGAGAGAGAGAGAGAGAGAGAGAGAGAGAGAGAGAGAGAGAGAGAGAGAGCAAATATTACACAGGCTAATTAAGGATCTCCGTGATGTAAGAAATCAAGTGGCACCATTTCCCCAGCCGGCACCATCTCATTCCGTAGGCGGGTCGCGCACATTCCACCGTTCCCAGGTTAGGTTAGGGACATTTTCCACCGTGATCAGGTCAGGTTAGGGACATTTTCCACCGTGATCAGGTCAGGTTAGGGACATTTTCCACCGTGATCAGGTCAGGTTAGGGACATTTTCCACCGTGATCAGGTCAGGTTAGGGACATTTTCCACCGTTCTCAGGTCAGGTTAGGGACATTTTCCACCGTGATCAGGTCAGGTTAGGGACATTTTCCACCGTTCTCAGGTTAGGTTAGGGACATTTTCCATCGTTCCCAGGTTAGGTTAGGGACATTTTCCATCGTTCCCAGGTCAGGTTAGGGACATTTTCCACCGTTCCCAGGTTAGGTTAAGGGTATACCTCGCTTGACAGTAAATTGGAAATATACTGATTCCTCCAAACTATACCTCAAAACTAACCCTCCAATTCACCAGCGAGATATTCTCCCCTAAAGTTTCATTCGTCCTCCACCTTGCTCGCAGGGAATTAAAAGACATCTGTGAATCTGTGCGGAGCAATTTGACCCGAAAATGGAGGATGAAGTGGCTAGGAAAACTGAAGTTGGTGCTCGCTTGATGGAAAGTTTAACTTCTTACATCGTACATTACATAACATTTAGTAAAGATCTGGAATGAAGCTGAATGTCACAAAATGCCAAAAACATAATCATGGTGTATATACTATCAGAACACACACCGTATTTTAATGCTAAGAAACTAAGCATTATCTGATTTGACATTCTATCTGTGCGTGTGCAGTCAATGGCACTTGGAATATTTTATTTAAATGCGAGGGCAGAGAAAGGTGGGGAGGTTTATGACGTGGGGGATGGGGGTCTGGCAGATCTTAGGAAGTGGCGGGGGGAGGGTAGGGAGAGGGTCTGCAGCATGAGAAGGAAGAGCTTTGGGTGGGGGGGTGAGGGAGGGTCGACAGCATGAGAAGCCTTGGGGTGGGTGGAGGAGAGATGAGATGACAGCGTGGGAGGAGCCGGGATGTTGACATTAGGTGAGTTTTGCGCCCCTCAGGAATGTCACATTGTTCTGCAGAGATGGGAGCCTCTCAGGTACTCTAAAATGATGGGGCCTGTGATTCTGTTGGGCAGCTGAATTACGGGATCTGTAATTTTGGTCGGCTGCTGGAGGTTACTAATTCCTCCAAACTATATTTATATGCCACGAAATAGATCCCCTACACGAGCATTAAAGCAATCTTGTTTCCTGTTGTCATTGGAGAATATGGGGAGCTGTTAATTGTTGATTCCTTCATACTGTGCAACAAAACTCGTCCCCTTCATGTATAAGGAGATATTCTGTTGTCCATGCATGGTTTGGAGGAATCAGTAGCTCTCTATTTGTCTGCATTAACATTATCATAAAAATTATTAGCATCAATTTCATCGTTATTGTCATCATCATAATTATTGAAACCGAGGTCGTTCCAAATTACAGTCTGTCTGTCTGTTTCTCTTTGTGTCGTTTTGTCTGTCTGTCTATCCGTTTTCTCCATCTATCTGTCAATCTATTCATAGCAACCTAACTTTTTACCTGTCTAATTCTACTTATCTGTTTTTTCGTATCCTACTCTGTATTTCGATCTATCTAGGTTGACCCCAATTCCAGGTAGCTGCCCTTCCAACGAGAGACAGACAGACAGACAGAGAAAAAGATAGATAGATAGTGAGTGAGTGAGTGAGTGAGTGAGAGAGTGAGAGAGTGAGAGAGTGAGAGTGAGTGAGAGAGAGAGAGAGAGAGAGAGGAGAGAGAGATGAGAGAGAGAGAGAGAGAGAGAGAGAGAGAGAGAGAGAGAGAGAGAGAGAGAGAGAGAGAAGAGAGAGAGAGAGAGAGACAGACAGACAGACAGACAGACAGACAGACAGGACAGAGAAGAGAGATAAAAAGCCAAAGAGAGTGAGAGAAGATAGAAGCAGAGAGACAGAGACAAAGAGGCCGAGAGACAGACAAATACACAGAGAAACATAATAACAGAAACAGAGACAGACAGGAATAGGAGAGACAGAGACAGACAGACAGAAGGGCGATTCAGAGACAGGAGAGACAAAAAGCAACAGAGAGACAGACAGAGCACACCAGACCACCACCACCACCACCGTCACCTTCCCACCTGTTCCCGGTAGCTTAATCGTACTCTGATGTATGGTCTCTCGCTGAACTCTGGGACACTGGCACCTACCTGTGTGTGTGTGTGTGTGTGTGTGTGTGTGTTGGCGTATGTGTGTTGGCGTATGTGTGTTGGCGTGTGTGTGTTGGCGTGTGTGTGTTGACGTGTGTGTGTGTGAGTGTAAGATTGTTGGTGTGTGCGTTGGCGTGTGTGTGTTGGCGTGTATGTGTGTGTGTGTTGGCGTGTGTGTGTGTTGACGTGTGTGTGTGTGTGTAAGTTTGTTGGCGTGTGTATGGGTGTGTGCGTTGGCGTGTGTGTGTGTGTGTGTAGATACGAGAGAGAGGGGGGAGGGAGAATCTCATACATAAATATCAAGGGGGCTACTTTTTCTAAACTTAGGTAAGAAACAAGTGTACAGCAGGTATTGTTTTGATTGTGACAGTTTTTTTTTTTGGATCAGTTACCAGCCTCTATTGTGCTCGAGATAACCTCCTAACCTCCTCACACTCAACTCGTCCCTCCCCCCACCCGAAAAAAAAAGACACAATAATCCATGCAAGAAAAGAAATATGCCTGAGGGGAGAGGATATGCCTGAGGGGAAGAGATATATGCGTGAGGGGAGAGGGTATGCGTGAGGGGAAGAGATATGCGTGAGGGGAAGAGATATGCGTGAGGGGAAGAGATATGCGTGAGGGGAAGAGATATGCGTGAGGGGAAGAGATATGCGTGAGGGGAAGAGATATATGCGTGAGGGGAAGAGATATATGCGTGAGGGGAAGAGATATATGCGTGAGGGGAAGAGAGATATGCGTGAGGGGAAGAGAGATATGCGTGAGGGGAAGAGAGATATGCGTGAGGGGAAGAGAGATATGCGTGAGGGGAAGAGAGATATGCGTGAGGGTAAGGGATATGCGTGAGGGTAAGGGATATGCGTGAGGGGAAGAGATATGCGTGAGGGGAAGAGATATGCGTGAGGGGAAGAGATATGCGTGAGGGGAAGAGATATGCGTGAGGGGAAGAGATATGCGTGAGGGGAAGAGATATGCGTGAGGGGAAGAGATATGCGTGAGGGGAAGAGATATGCGTGAGGGGAAGAGATATGCGTGAGGGGAAGAGATATGCGTGAGGGGAAGAGATATGCGTGAGGGGAAGAGATATATGCGTGAGGGGAAGAGATATATGCGTGAGGGGAAAGGATATATGCGTGAGGGGAAGAGATATGCGTGAGGGGAAGAGATATGCGTGAGGGGAAAGGATATGCGTGAGGGGAAGAGATATATGCGTGAGGGTAAAAGATTATGCTTGAGTGGAACTGTTAACTCGTCACTCAGCCCGACCAACGATGTGTACCTACAGTGCTTGTCAGATGGAGCGTCCAGTAATTCCCTATTTTTTTTATGGGTGAGGCAGAGTGAGGATAAAGTTACTCATTCTAGGTTGTGTCCGGAAAAATGAAGAACGGGTTACTAGTTCGTTTCCAAATAATATCGATGGACTCTGCCTCTCATTCCGTTAAACAAGGATAAAAAAGATCATTAAAATGTTTTCCCTCGGATTAGAAATATTGAGGTCCATTATATTTTTCTACTCGTCCTGGTCGGGTTTTCAAATAATCCTAAACACAAGTATTTGTTGGAGTATTTGCCATCGGATTAACTAACAAAAAGAATATATATATATATCTGTAGGATTTTACACTCTCCACCTTGCGTAAAAATCATCGCGTCTGACCAACAACCAGGGCTCGAGCTAGATCTTACTGACAACTCACACCCAAATGTCAACACTGCAGCCACTCATCCGGGGTAATGGGTGGCTGATGTGACCCCACGTTCTCTCTAGGTCTTAACCAAAGGGCTTGTACACACCTTCTCTGAACCCTGTCTCGAGAAACGCCTCCAGGCACTGAAAATGAAACGGGTCACTATAATCATGTAGTATTTGTTGACAGCGATGTGAAATCCGAAAGCAGTTTAATAATTTTCGTGGTATTCAAAAGCATGTCAATTACCCACTTCATAAGCAGTGTTAGTTAATCCATATAACTACAAAGTCTTAGCCCTAACTTGGTTCTTGTCTGACTATTGGAAACGCATAAGCTATATAATTGTGATCCTATGCATTCTTGAGCTAACAATTTGATGTAAGAAAAAGAGTAGATTTCCCATTCTGTGTTTTAAACCAAGCTATATCTATCTTATTTGGAATATATATTACCTTTTGCTACTTAATTAACTTCTAACAATTTTTCTAGCTGCTATTAATGTGTGTACAGTGTTAGGAGGATACCAAAATACTCTCCAGACATCAATTATTTTGTGGGGGTATTATATATTTTATAGAGTGGCGTGTATCAAAGACAACTTCCTCTTTGATGGGATTGCCTCTGCTTCTCTATGCCCCTCTCACTCTCTTTCTTAATATATCTCTTTTTCTATATACCTTTTCTCCTCTTTACATCCCACTCTTCCCTCTCTATTCCATCTCCTCGTCATTCTATATAACCCTCCTCCTACCTTAATTTTCCACAACAATCTTCCTTCCTTTGCTGTCATTCTCACTACATAAATAGCTTTCCTCCCTCACTGTCCTACTTCTCGGTCCCTCTTTCCTGCACCTGTAGTAAATGCATTGAGGAATGAATTGTTGATCTAGATTACACAAACACATCAGGGAAGTTGGGAAGAGTTATTCAGTTTGACACAGTTTATTTCCTTGTCTGTGAACAAAATGCCTCAAAACACGTCAAGGGATTTCTCTACAACAACTTTATAGAAATTTTATCTTACTTTCATTACGGAGATGCTGTAGCACACTGATGGCCAGCTGGATTTTCACAACCAACTATGATGCCGTATATTTTAAGGATTGTTCGTTTAGGGATATGGATCTTCGACTCGTATTTGTTCCACACCGACCGCATTCAAAATGAGGCAAACAGAACTACCCCCCATCTCTACACAGTCCCAAGCAAATGTTCTGCCTCCTCTCTTCTCAAGTATATATAATGGTGAACTTTAAGCATAATATTATCTTGAATGAGGCTTGATTCTTTCTTCTGTTTGACTATAACCATCAACATATCGGTCAGAAGAAACAGTAAAGTCTCATTCGCGACAGATAATTTTCAAAATTCATTATCGTACCAGAGAGCAGGCGACATAACTTTAGACCGGGACTGTACAGGACGTGCGTGTGCTGGTGGCATGACGAGATGTGTTGGTGGACCACACAATAATGGTAGAATGTGTGGGTGACCAAGATAATACACACACACACACACACCACACCACACCACACCACACCACACCACACCACACAATAAATGTAGAATTTGTGGGTGACCAAGATAACACATATATAAACACACATGCCTCACCACACCACACCACACCACAATTATGTAATTTGTGGGTGATCACGATAAGGCACACTCGCCCACACGCCCACAAACCCACAAACCCTTACACGTACACACACACACACCTTAGCGTGACTCAACTGCGGATATCCTGTTCTAATCATGTTAAGAGGGTTGGCGTTAAACAGTAGTTTAATCAGCAGTAATGGCAACACAACAACTATATTATCTTCACCCTGTTTCTAGTTTTGCCTTATCGTATATATACACAGTGAGATAATTTATTTTGCCGATAACATGCTACAAGGAGTCTCCGGCTTCTCACTCAATCAGTATTCGGATGTCTGTTCTACCAATGAATCACCACTCTTACCCCCACAGGAAAAATAATTAACTATCCTGTACCCCAAAATACCACAGCCCTCAGCCTACAGGAGATATGACCGATTAACCTTCAAATTCCACAACAACAACAACAACAACAACACGCGCCTCCCAGCCGTCCCGGGACATCCACATTCCCAGCCTCACAATAATATCAAACAACCTCATAACCCGTAATCACCACAGTAACACATAGCAACCTCAGCCCCACAGCAAAGAAAATGACCCCTTAACTTCCAATGTCGTCAACAACAACAACAACAACTTTCAATATCAACAACAACACGCACCTCTCAGCCTTCCTAGCCACACTACCAGCCCCCACAATGATAGTAAACAACTCCCCAATTAACCCTTAATCATCACAAACTCCAACCCCACAGCAAAGAAAATGACCTCGACCTCTGATTCCCACAACAACATACTCGCTCCCCTCAAGTGCCGCTTCCCCAACACTACTACCTGTGCATTCCTAGTCCAGTCAGCAGCAGTCACTTCCTGGTATTAGAGAAATGGCCGTGATCCAATGACACTTTAACTGACCCTTCAACACCTCTAGCTGGCTGGCTGGTTCGCTGGTCAAGTACCCCCTGACTTGACCTGACCTGACCTGGCACTGACCTCACCTGAATCGCTCACTCATTGGCACTCAGACGACTAAGGGGTCAGGACAGTGTCGGTGCCTGTATTCGTGAAGGTCTTGGGTTTCTTTCACTCTTGGTCGACGGCCTTTGTTTTCCTTTGACTTGTAAATCGTCTGGTGTTAATCCATGCACAGTCGTTACTTGAAATAGTTTATAACTTTCAGACCTGATTGTTTTTTATAATCTACTTTACAAGCACTGAACCTTTTGCAATCTTGGATGCTGTTTGAAGTGTTAAACAGGAGACATAGTTTTGTATCATAGTCTGACAATATCAGATAGTATATAATGGAAATAATTTTGGACCTGTATCACTTCTTTTATCTCACAGGTGAGGACAGTAAGTGGGCTTCCATCTTTTAGTTCTCATCTTTCTCATTACAGAAAAAGAAATAACTCTAGAAAAATACTAATGCAGATAAGTTGAACTATTTTATCACTACCCAGAAGAACAAACTCAAAGTAAAAATTTTGAATTTATTCCCCTCAGGAAGATGCATTGCTGTGCTTTCCGAATAGATCTTCTTATATTGACAGTTCCATGAGGCTCAGGGATAGTATAATACTGGAGTGTGGTGGCCAGGCACGGTATCCTTCACCAAACAAAATGCACGGATTGCACCACAACCAGCCCTTACCGATAACTCCCCTTATATTTAGTATAAAGTCTGACTAAAAACTTATTTCACTCAAGTTCTTATCAACAGCGTCATTACACCTCTAAATTATTACTACAATACATTCACAATTACTTTTATAAGTCTTGAAAAATAAGCCACATTCTGGATCAGATAATTATCAGAACTGTCAATGAAATAGGGTTTTGTAAATCCGTAGACCTTTTTATATTGTGGCTTTCCCCCCCCCCCCACCTCCCCCCACCCCTTGGGGCTTTGATACATAATGGTGATTATCTCTATATCTGATCATTATGAAGGTTCTTTCAGCTATTACGTGAGTGGCATTCAGTGAGCCATTGTGGTAAAATATATAATCAAGGACACTCAAACAAGTTTATAAAGTCCATGATTGCCAACGTCATAAATGACTGCATAAAGAAGAGCTCTAAATATAGATCCAATTGAATTTCTGGTGTGTATATTACTTAAATCATAATCCAAATCTTGGTTTAGTCAGGAAGAAGTACAAGCTTTAATATCTCTCTTGAGGAGACGTATGTAGGTTTGTGTGCATGTGTGTGCATACACATGTATGTACTGTACGTGTATCTATGTATGTATGAGTGTGTGCTTGTGTACGTATGCGTGTGTGTGTGTGTGTGTGTCACTGTGTGATGATTGTTGCGGTTGGAGGTGTCCCTTGGGTGACCTGACTTCCCTCCAGGGTACTGCTTTCACGTTTACTATATCAACTTAACGTTAGACGAGAGACAGCCAGACAGACAGGCAAACAGACAGACAAAGAAGGATGAATAGAAAGAGAGGTAGAAGAGGGGGAGGGGGAGGGGAAAATGGAGTTGGAGGAGGAGAAAGGGAGAGGGAGAGAGGGATTGGACAGGGGGGGGGGAAGAGAGAGAGAGAGAGAGAGGCGAGAGGCGAGAGGTTCTTACTCCAGAGAACGAGGAAGGAGCAAATGACCACCCATTTTCCGAGGTCCAATCGATCCGTATTTAATGAATTATTTGTATTTGTATTAAAGGGAATATAAAGAACACTCAAACAGAAACAGCCCTATTGGTCCTCACAAGCCTATATTTTTTATTACACACTGCTGAGTACCCTACTGCTGTAAAAACGAAAGGGAGGAAGGAAAGAGGAAAGAACAAATGAAGGAAGAAAGATAGAAGAGAAAGGAATGAAGAAGGGAGGGGAGAGGAGATAAGGGAATGAAGGAGAGAGAGGAGATAAGGGAATGAAGGAGAGAGAGGAGAGAAGAGAATGAAGGAGAGAGAGGAGATAAGGGAATGAAGGAGGGAGAGGAGAGGAGAGAAGAGAATGAAGGAGGGAAAGGAGATAAGAGAAGAAAGGAGGGAAGGAAGGAAGGAGCGGAGAGAAGGGAATGAAGGAGAGAGAGAAAGAGGGAAGGAAGGAAGTTGGGAGAGGAAAAGGAAGGAAAACGAAGGGCAACAACAGTGCAGATTATCCCCTCAGAGGAAGGTGGTGGGTCTCTCTCTCTCTCTCTCTCTCTCTCTCTCTTAGATGGAAAGGTCTGTGTTGTCTACGAACTGAATCTACGCAACTTTCCATCCCACATCCTTTACATGTTTAGTGGCTCTCTTCTCCTCCTTTCCTTTCTCTCCCTCCCTTCTCCTTTCCTTTCTCTCCCTCCCTTCTCCTTTCCTTTCTCTCCCTCCCTTCTCCTTTCCTTTCTCTCCCTCCCTTCTCATCTCCTTTCCACTGATACTTTCCTCAATACTCAGTTTAAACTAAATTCAAACCAGGTACATTTTAACGCTTTATAAATAACCATACGAATATATATGGACAAATCTCCAAATAAATGCTCTGATGTCACAAGTTTTCCTCGCCCTCAGTTTCTTTTCTTTCCAGCTTTTCACCCATACAATACTTCTTACCTACCAAATATCCTCCATCCCTCATCTCCCTTCAGTATCCCTTCCTCCCTCTGTCCCTATAATCACCAACTTCCATCCCTCATCTCTCTTCAGTATTCCTCCCTCCCTGTCCACCATTATCAATCCCTCATCTCTTTTCAGTATCCCTTCCTTCTTCCCTATCCATTCTTTTCCTACATCTTGCAGCATCTAGTCTTCTTCCCCTTACTTTTCCTTTCTTTCCCTCCGATTCCCTTCTAAGCTTCCCCGCCTCTACCAATGTTCAGTCTTGACTGAATCGGGTTTCCCAGAGTAAAATTAACCAATAATGGAACACTGTGTGCGCATTAACCCTGGATCTCTTGGTTTTATAATGGGAACTGCACCGTTGAGATCCAGAATTCTTTTATACTCCTCCTTCATCTTCCTCTACAGCTCTACTCCTTTCTTTTCATTTATTTCGTGGTTATTGTCCCTGTCCTCTGTCGTCTTCTCCCTCGTTCTACAGGGTTTTCCAGGTCCAGGGAGGTCTTCTTCCATCCTCAGTTCAATTCCTTCTCTCTCAGACAAGGAAGAATCATATTTTGGAATGATCAAGTCAACACCACCGGATACTCCTGTCTTAGAATTGTATAAATTAGTGGGTAAAGAAGGTAAAAACATTGTAATACCAACCGGCAAAAAGTAGATATTTACCTTCTTCTCTTACTAATATATACCCTGTTATATACTTCTAATTACCTGTTTTCTTCTCTGATATTCTGTCGAAGAGGAAACCTAGACTTTGTGTCACCATTGAAATTTTGAGCATTGGAACAATTGAACATATTTGCTCACGGATTACAGATTTGGATTTTCTCTGCTGTTAAGAGTTAGTGTAAGTTTTCGATGATTTTCAGTATAAACACTCGTATCCAAAGTAAAGAAAGTGAAAAACTTAAGAAATATATAACTCTTGTACTAGAGCCACTGAGAAAGCGGTAAATAGTCATCTATTTTATGGTGACCAGTGGTGGGTATTGGTTGGCATTGTCTCGGAATGTCGTACAGTCAATCTTTATGACCCTTGTAGCCTGTGCTAATTTACTCCTAGCCACGTGTGTTTGTGGTGAGGCGGTGTGTGTGTGTGTCCTACTGGAATAACTGGCAGGATATTGCTTTTATTGATAGGGATGAAGTGCGTCAGAAGACAAAATGAGTTAGTTATCTTTAACATTCTACCTTTAATCATTTAAGATAATAGTCTATCAAAGGAAATTGAAACATGAAAAAAATTTCATAGTTTATTAAAGCATAAATGTTATCCATGTTACAGTGGTTATGAACATAATCTGTACAAGGCTCTATACAGAAACTGAAATATTAATGAACAAAGATATTTAACACTGACCAACAGTGTCCTATTCTACCTTTAACTTTTATATTTGATCATGTTAGGGCAAGATCTGCTACATTCGATTTAGGAAAAGTTGGTTCTGGTGGATTTATTAAATAAAAACTGTACTGAACTTCGTTGCCTACACTCTCTCTGTACATTGCCTTGGCTGGCTTTGCTGGTTAGTAGCCTGTGACTTTGTCCTAACCAAGATAAAGTTATAAAACCTAAACAGGGCAACCATAGGGGACCTGACTGGGGCATCCTCCTTGTACCAACCAGAGAAGTGAAGATTTGAAATAAACATAAACCACCTCGAAATAATTGCAATAATTTCCATTTTGTATTTCTTAAAGATCTGATGTTGATATGTCTGACTAATAATATTTGGTCACATACATACACACAACCACTCTTATTATACACATATATTTCTTACCATTCTGTTACTTTTCAATTTTTAGCAGAGTTTTCACTATCATTCCTCATAATTGCTTCCAATATTCACATAAAATAGTTTTTCAAAAGATAAGCATCATAATTATCACGAGTGAGGTATAACTAACCAGTTAAAAAATGTATATAAATTTGTGTTGGTTGTACAGTACTTCAATGTTGTACGACTTTTGAGTTACTAAATTATACAAGAGAGCCACTTTGATGCAGCATATTCAGTGAGAGAGCTGTGAAGGCTACTTTGGAGGAGTATGCTGGGTGAGTAGGGGTTCATGTGAGAATGGTGGTGGGTGTTATAATTTTTGAAGTGTGTGAAAAAGACGATACAGAATATGGTAGTCATGGATATGTCCTGAAAGTATCTTGGAAACCAGTACTGTATTCTTTTTATCCGACAGACCTAATAGACTAGCAGTTAGAGAGGAACAGATCTGCCAATTTTCACTAACTAAATACATGTTTTAGTAAAATACATCTTACACTATTCATTCAAGGCATCAAAAAGGCACTGCTGAACATTATATTATGCATAATATGCCAACGAGTTGATATTAAAGCTTTCAAATATTACCACTACACTTTAATATACAGCACTAATAGAATATTATATAATAAAGTTGAAGAAAGAAAACTATGCTCAGTCAGGAAGACCTTCTACCACAAGGGAGGAGACAGAGGTGGTATAACGAGAATGAAGGAAAAAGAGGGACAGCTGAAGAGAACTGAGTTGAAATAGCTCAGGTTCAATGGGGTGCCAAAACCTCTAAAGCAGTGCCCACAACTTTTGCAGGCAATGCAATACTCCCAACTGGAAACATTTTAATAGATAATTGTCAAATACAAAGCTATGATATATATATGATAGGTTAAAAGCACTACCGTAATACAATACCATATACTCAATAGTATTTTACCTAATAACCAATTTAAGACTCGTAAGCAAGATAATTTTTTTTTTAGTATAATTACCGGAACATGTATAAATATTTACCGGTATATACTAGAACAGGTACTGTATATGGTGATTATCACTCAGTAAAGTATGATCCACCCAAAATCTGTTAAAATTTAAAAGTAAAGTATTTTATTATGTATACTGTTAACCACAATCAACTATACAGAATTGGGTTGTTTCATGAAGTACAGTTGTAGACAATAATTCCCTAACTCTCTCATGTACAGGTGCCAGTTGCTCTGGATTCAGAGATGTGGAATAGGTACACTCGATCAAAAAAGTATCGCGCATTTCTCTCGTGAAACATTCTGACACCTAAGACGATGGCTACTGAAAACGAGCTTGTTTATCATGAGCGGTAGCGATCATTTACAGAACCATCGGACCCCACCTGCGCGATACTTTTTTGATCCAGTGTACACATGCATTCTACTGAGCTAAGCTGAACATGCCCTGTAGTCTGCTGAGGTTACTGGAAGGTGCTACCCCACCTTAAACTGATTGCCCTGGAGATCTGGAGCGGACACAGTGGATGGCTAAGGTATACTGTATATACATTATCTCTCTAAGTCACTTTATTTTGCAGAACTCCCTTCTCAGTATCAGTTACCTTAGTACAGTAGTGCAAGATCTGAGAGCACTTCCTATTACTTACTATATTCCTTACATACTTCCTTTTTTATGAGGAACAAATCTTTAAATTTTTGAAGTTTAAGGTTTGTTTTCTGTTTTCATGGCTTTGATACTTGTGTACATAGAGAAGGGGTATGAGAGTTTCAAACATGACCATGCTGAAGATTCTGTGCTCTATGTTCCAGTTTAGCACAGTTGATAATTTAATACATGTGGAAGATATCCTTATACAGTATGTTCTCATTCAATCATTCTCAGAAATTATTGTCCTCTACTGTAGAACATAACACCCTTACAAAAAGATAAGCTAGCCTGCCATAAACAGTACAAGATCCAAAACAAATGCAGATAAACTTGTCACATCAAGCAACATAAATCATTACAATACGTTAAGCTGTTGTACATTTATGATCAAGGATTCGTGACACACCCTGAACACACACAGT
Source organism: Petrolisthes cinctipes (assembly GCA_033782935.1). Taxonomy (NCBI): domain Eukaryota; kingdom Metazoa; phylum Arthropoda; class Malacostraca; order Decapoda; family Porcellanidae; genus Petrolisthes; species Petrolisthes cinctipes. Next base: position 160,734 of record JAWQEG010000240.1, on the reverse strand, counting down.
GTAATGTGTTCCATGTTGCATTACATACTTTAGTTCACACAAATTACTTAAGAAAACTTTGGTCTAATATGATAATTGTGTGCAGTTGTGTTGTACTGTAGTCACTTGAATGAAAAAAACAGGACTTTATCGCAACTTAACACTGAATGAGGGGATTCTGATTTAAGAATTTATGATTGTACTATGGTTACTGAACTAGTGCAAGGATTGCATAGTGATTGCAAAGACTAAAATGTATGGTTTGGTAAGAACTAATCAAATAATAGGTGCTGTAAACTGACCCTATTTAAGTCTGGCAGATGACCATAACATTCTTGTGATTCAATCGTATGGAGAAAGTGACAGTACCACCTTATGAATAGACTAAAGATATCAGGGTGTTGCACGAATGCTCTATCTGGTCACAGTTGTACATATACAGTATATTTAAAGATTAGTAAAGGGATGAAGGAATTATTAAAACCTATTTAGCACAAGATTAGCACCCAGTATTCAGCAGATATTCTAGTGACTTGGCAGTTTTAGTGCAGATCATAAGCAGACAGAAGTGGTGGACTGTTGACAATTTCAGCTTCATAAAGTCTTAATTTGTAATTTGATTTTTTTTTTTTGCACACTGACAGAGAGACTACAGTGATGCTGTACACAGTTTTACTTATAATGTATTATATAACAAAGAATATAGTATGTAAATATATCAAGACTTTTACTAGTAGCATTATAGTTAAGAGTTAATAAAACATTGACTTAATTTTAAATTGCTCAAAACTAAATAGACCTTATGTACTTGCATACATCCACCAGCTTTCCTCTAATGTTCCTAAAATAGACTGGCTTCTGTCAACATAAGTACAATTGCAGCAAGCATGTGTGACCACCTTGTATCACATAGATTACATTTAGTATGTGTCTACTGTTACTTAAATAATAGACAGAAATTGTATAACATTATGTACTACCAAAAAGGAAACACTGTTACCCGAGATAGGCACTGATATACAGTATTGCCAACAGTGAAACTGATACTAAATAAAGAAATACTGGTAACAACGTAAATACATTTAGTAACTGATGTGTTTTTCCGATTTATGAATCTACATACTGCTCATTTCTGGTTGTTGCCATATGAACTTAGGAGATATCAGGGCAATCACAAATGCCTGGGTTGCATTCAGTGAGGTATTGCAAATCGATACACATTCAACTTATATATTAGTGAAGTCAGTTTGACTTTAATAATTTGAATGAGGTACTACAATTAAATGTTGTTATAAAGCTTTTAATAAAACTGTTAAATTTTCAGACAATGACATCACCTGGATTGATTTCTTTCATTTTGGGAAAAGCAGGAGTTGTTTCTGCTGGGTATAGATTGAGAGAGCACACTACAACCAGTGATCTGTTGATATTGCTTAAACGTCTACATTATACAGTAATTTTGTGACAATACCCCTTCATTGCCCTTATGTACTGCCAACTCCGTTGGTACAGTTACGATAGGCATAATCTTACTGAATGCAGTCCTGCAAGTAACTCTACATTAAACAGGAGCAGTGAACATTGAAAAATCGAGAAATTTAAAGTTATACATTAAAGATTAAAGAATACTGTTATCTAAAACAAAGGTATATCTTGTACAGTATTACTATATATACTCGTGGTAGAGAAGGTAAACAATAACTTTGTACAATTTCCAATTTTCTTCTATACTTTAATAACATATGCTATGTGGCATGAAATTTTCAATAGTCATAAAGCAAATCACCAGCATAATCTGTAATGGTAACTTTATGGTATTGTCAACAAAAGATCTATATTTGTTGTGAGATAAATGTAGTAAAATAATGTGAGACAGGTAGCATCATAGACTATTATCTTTCTATTGCTGTTTCAAAACTTTGATTGTCGATGAAAAGCTGTCTCTAACAAAAGCTGTTCATGAATAATGTATATTTTATATGATTTGTCTATGAATATTCACTTGAAAGTGTTCGTGTTTATTTTGGAAGCGTTTTTCTTTTAATGCAAATAACACTACATGGTCATTGTTGCCAGGCACTAGAATGTCATTCATTGTTAATACTGAACCATACGTATACATCACAACCTAAGCCAGAAATGGAAAAAGCTGGCCTTTATAAGTGGAAGTGTCTCTGCATTACAACGTGTAGCAATGATTATGGCATTATCAGCCTGATTATGTTTTTATCCATAATAGGTTTTGTGTGCATCTCCTTCTCCCTCTTAGCTATGCATACTATACTGATCAAACACCTGCACAAAAATTACTAACATTCTTACACACAAGTATATATAGTAGTGACATGATATCCTGACTATGGAATTACCAGCAAGTTCACAATAGCAATTACAGTACATCACAAACACTTTATAAATACATTTTGATGCTTACAATCCTAAAGCAATATATATAATTTATATTGGCACATCAAAAATACACAACACAAAGCTTCTATACCATACACTATAGATTCATACTTGGCAGTGAAAATCCATGGAAGGAAACATACAGAAATGCTAAATCTTGATGCTGTACTGTACAACATTGATTTTGGCATTGAAAATGAAGAATTTACAGTCCATTAATGTCCACTGCAGGACTGGATGTTTCCATTAGTGATGATTATAGTCAATATATCCTCCACTGGCTGATGGCAGATTGAGAAGAGTTGTGCCAGGATATTGTCTTTCTTCCCACTGGTCTGAACTGAGAGTAAATATAATGTGTAACATTGATACCACCTCTGATGTCACAATATGTCCCATACTCTGTGTAAAAACTTGTGTGTTTCTTGATTATATTTTCATCAAGGAAGCCCTCTATGTACTGAGAACAATGCATATATGGTTGTTAATGTTCTTTGCATTCATATACTGTTTTATCTGTTACTTAATCAGTGTGTCAAATAAAGACTTCTCAAACATAACCATAACACAAAAACTAGCACTTGATTTGTACCCAATAAATACAGCTTACAACAACTGATCAATTATAAATATTCATGAGTAGACATTTGCAACTCATTCTCTCAGAAATGAAAAACACGTACACTGGCAAGATGGACATCATTTACTGGTAAAAATAAATTATCCTAGTCTCTATAATCATTGCTAACACAATCTGTTATGAGTGATCGGTAATCTAACATAGTTGAACCCTTACTCCATAAAAACTATTTCCACATTTTCCAGGGTGCATAATCTCTTCACACCTCCCTTTCTTGAGCATACCAGAGACCATATTCCCAATCCACATATATCCTGGCTTTGATCCACTTGTCTGTTCCAAACATAACTAAAATCAGAGGAAGACTGTGGAGCACTACTGCGGGTTATGGTCATAGAGAAAATGAAATTCCTTATAAATATTTGCAAAAGAAAACAGATTAAAAAAAACTAATATTGACCATTCGGTAATGGCAATGATATCTTAATGTTGTACTGATTATATATAACTATATTTCCAGATTGTTGAGGGTATAAGTCTGTACAAATTACTGATTAACTTAAAAGAAAACAAAAATAATACAGTAGTCTGTTCAAGTTCCAATACAACAAAGCTGTTATGTTCAGGTATGATAATGTTATAGGTGGGTGGCTCAGTGGTGTCACACAAATATACAGTAAATAATATAGTGTAGTAGGAAGCTTGATAAAGTTAAAAAGAATTTCCATGTAATTATTTATGATACGTTTACAGTACTTTCCTAAACCATGCAACCTTTATAGGTTATATTCAATTATTCAACTTACAGTACTTCATTTATGACATCATACAGGAATTTTTGTATATCTGCACCAAACACTTACTGTAAATATGTAATGCGAATGTCATCTAATGTTTAGCTGGAGTAATAGAATTAAGCATTTTAAAATTACAATTATTATTAAACTGATTAGCTTACTATTCAACTCAAAACAATGAAACTGCTTTTTGTGTATAATTATTACTATGGTTGACTTCAGAATTTTTTTCTAAATTTACAAAACACTGGCCTTTGAATATATAAAAATATAAATAGAGAAGTTGGGGAGGATTGTGCTTTAGCCTACTTTAAATGCATGCTATTGCTGGTTACATTCATACCAGGCATATGTTTGAGGGGAATAGCACTTTTAAGCAATATCAGGTTTTATATTTAATTGATAGTACAACTAGTTCAGGCACTGAAGCATGTTAAAGTGTTCAGCTCAGAGAGTTTGAGTTGCAACTAATTCAGAGGTATTTCTTTTCGAAATACAATGCATTTGACTTCAATGCACCTCAGTCTTGTGTACTTAATTTGTTGTGTAACAAAAACTTATGGCAGGGGCTTGCCACCACGAGCCTGGATCTCGTGTTGTTTCTTCAAACGTTTTTTCAGTTCCTGGGGAATCTTCTCATAACACTTCTTGCAGATCTGGAAAATAGATGAAGTAAAGATTAGTAGTAGTATAAAAAATTAATTCAAATAAGAGCAATTATTTTTACATTAAATGCATTTATATGATTACAATTGAAGTTTCAATGTATATAGGCCTAAGCTGACTACTATACAGGTAACTAAGTAACATTTATGAATACCTATATATTTAATATAATCTACAGCAATACGGATTTATTCAAATTTGCATAAACATAATTATCACATGTTGAAATTTGAAACAATAACTGAAATACCAGTGTCATGTCAAACTGCATCTTTAAGTTTAAACACAAGATCATTATTAATATTAGAACTCTAATAATATTATTCATTAAATGAACAGGCAACATTCACAGTATCATAATTACGATTCAGTGATTCAGTCCTGTTATACTGCAAAACATATATACAGTACAGTATACATATGATAAGTGTTTTGATGTTACAGGTAGAAAAAAAAAAACTTTCAAAAATAAAAATCTTGAATAATGAGCCCCAGAAAGTTAATTTTGCAATGTGCTATGGTATGGTTAGCTAAAGGTATGATGATGTGTATAATAAGGCTACCCATACTGACAAAGTGGTACTCTTGTAACACTTACAGGCTTTTGGTCAAACTCGAAGAATTTCGTTTTCTGAGTCATTTTGGTGTCGCACACAGCACAGGCAAAGTGATGTGTGCACCAAGCCTTGTTCAGAGCCATCACAACTGTTGAAGAAAAATAATGGTAACAAATTGGTAAACATGCATCAAGTTTTAGGAATAAGTGAAACTTGATAATTCTTCAGTCTTATACAGGAATGGTTTTCTTCCAAGGAGAGTCACAGCATGAAAATAATCTACAAAAACTAATAACAGTAATTCATTTGCATGTCTAAAGCCATGAGAAGCTGACAGAATTAAGAAACATACACTATGCGAGGATGGAACATCTTTTCATTGATGACAATGTTTCACCTACACTAATGTATTCAAGTTACTTGAAAAAGCTTGTGTGAGCAATATTAGTAGGATCCTTAGCACTGAGTTCTGATAAGAGCATGGAACCTTATAATGTCTCTCTTCTCAAACGGAGCTTGCTGAAGGTTATGTAATCACTCACGTTTGTTTTTGTTGGTTAGTGAACCAGATACCTCCGTAACTACAGATGGATTTAATCAAATTTTACAGGAAGCATGTGGAAAGCAGTGATGATGGGTACCGTACATTGTAAAGAGGATACTGAGGATGGGGCTGCCTGCCAGAAGGGGAGGAGAATGGCTGTAGAGGAGGTTAACAGGTGAGGTAAGGGAGGATTTCAAGTGGTTGGTATAGCAGAGATGGATGCAAGAGACAGGGATGAGGAAATGGAGACGGATGATCAGCTGTGGCAACCCCTAGAGGAGGTATTGTTCAGTAGAGTATAGCTGGTAAGGTGATATTTCCATGGATGTGTGTTTTTTTTAACTGGGGCTGGCCTGACACCCAACTGTAGGAGATGTAAAGAATTGTAAACATGATATAATCCAATACTCACCATCTCCATATATCACTGTGTTGCAGATGAAGCATAAGTTTCCAAACAGTTCATGGTAGTGAGTTTCACAGTAGGCCAGGCCCTTTCGCTCATAGTGCCTGTTACCCATGAATGGTTTCTCACATTTGGCACAGACAAAGTGCTCAACATGCCAGTGTTTACCCAGTGCTGTCACCACTCGCTCTTCAATGGGACGACGGCAGGCACCACAAATTGGGATTCCCATTTTATCGTGGCAACGAAGGCAATATAGTTCATTCTGAAATCCGAAGAAAAGTGTGAGGTATCAAAAATGGAATTTATCAAGAAAATTTTAAGCTGGTTTAAAAAAAAAGGGGAAAAAATAGTCTTCATACAATATGTTAAGTAAAAATGAAACTGGTCATCATTTTCACCATAAGATAAAATGTTTCATTACAGTAAAGCATCCATTTCCCGGGAGCCAGTCAACCGGTATTGGTGCTTAACCGGACAATTTAAATAAAAATTCTAAAACCAATCAACCCAGGACCTAACCGAAATTTCAAATTTACCATGCAAGCATCATGCCCGATGAATTTAATTCCCGCTCGGCTCTACCTCCGCTCCATTTCAATAAGGATAAATACGCAAAAGCAGCAGACATATCACTTTTATCTTCCTATTCATTCGTGGGATTCCCAGATAGTGAATCAACGTCTACTTCAGCAAAATTGGCTTCTCCACTAGTCTCCCCCATTCGGCCTGTTCGAATCGGGCAAACATAAAAAAAAAAACACACTTAAATGGCAAATGTGCATCCCAAGCAGTGCTATCACGACTCATGAGTTAGTTTGAGACTACCCTCAACCTTCGATTTCACAGATTCTCTCTCTAGTGACTAAAAATAATTATAAATTTGAGTCAAAAGTATCGAAAATGTATGTTTTGAAAGGTTGTTCATTCTAAAAGGGAAGGCCTAAAAGTGTGAGTGAGGAGTGAGGGTGATGGTTGACAAGTTCAGTTATCACCAATAATCCAGGAATTTCTACTCATACAAATACATATCCTTAGTTTATATTAATTATTCTTTGTCACTTTCTCTTACAATCATTTGCACTTTTCACCATATCAAATGTCTGTACCGGGATCTGTGCAAAAAGTATTAAAAATGCTTGTTTTGAGAAGTTGTTCACTATAAAGGGGTTAGGCTTATCGTGAGTATAACAAGCGAGCATGAGGGTGATAGTTAGGAGATCTCCTAAGTTCAGTTATCACCAAAACTCATTGATTTTTACTCATGCACACACATTCATAAGTTTGTATTAATTATTTTTGGTAATTTTCTCTTAAAATAATTGAAAAGGTTTATGCTGTGGTTTGCTACAGCTTTGTCAGCTTGGTTCAGGAACAGAGTTTATGTTCGAAAACCGAGACATTTTTTTCTCAAAAAATATGTTTGACAACCAAATTGTTCGAGAAGGGAGGTGTTCGATAACCGATGTACCACTGTACTGAACGTAACATTAGTTTAAGGATACAACAATTTTAGCAGTGGTTAACATTTAAGGTTTACAGTAAGTTCAGTAAACCTATGTGTATCATTCATATCAACAGAAGTTTATTTGCAGTAAGATACAGTTCATTAGGCTATAGCTGCTATACAGTAGAGGTTGAGTGGCTTATGGGTGTGTTTGGGTGTGTTGGGATGTGGATTATTGCATCCAACTGAAGTATCGACGAGCCAATAGTGATACATATTACAATGGTGAATTTTTGTACATTGTAGGCTACATTGCATTACTCATTATGTATGTTGTATTATTACCGTGTGTGCAAGTCACGCTACATTAGCTACTGTACTTCTATACTTATGTATGGAGCACAACAATAGAAAACAGGTGTTATTTAACTACATTATCAGGAAAGATCGATTTTCTGGACTTAAATTCCCCGTGGACGCCGGATAATCGAGGCTCTACTGTATTCTTAGCACTTTGAATACTGACCCATATTAAGACTTATATGGCATGGTATATTTATTTTCTGCTACTAGATAACTCAATGCAGCTGACAGAAGATAAGAATTTCTGTCAAGTTACAATGAACTGGAATATGGTATGACTACAAACAGTGCAAATTTTACCATTTCATTGGCAGTGTAGCCAGGTCGACTCTTCACCTCTCTGGCATCTGCAGTCAACTCATTGCCACAGGCAGCACAGTTGAAGTGATAAGGATGGAAAGTGTCCCCACGCCAACGCAGTGGTTCACCATCAATGGTAGCACTGCAATTTTGCATTAGCACTAAGCATTATTTGAAGCATAAATAGCACAAAATATACAGTACACTATGTTACTGGAATAAATTTGTCTCTTGGTGCTTCAAAAAAATATTGGAATCAGTTCAAAATACAGGTCCAGTTAATATTTAGGTCTAATCAGCAGGAAGGGAAGTAGTAAAGGGGAAGAAAGACAAGGGAGAGGGGGACAGAGAGGAAGAACACTAAGCATGAAGGAAAAAGAAGGCAAAGAGAGGGACAGTTGAAAAAAGGAAAAGGAATGGCTCAGATCCCAGTGCAGTTTTGCTACATAGGAAAATGTACTAACATATAACATTTTTTCTTTGCACATAATTATCAACACAATTTAGATGTTGAAGGGTTAATATTATTAACTGGCAATAATACTCAAATGATTTTCATATTGAAAATTGCAAATCATATAAAAAACTCTGCCATGGTATGGACTTGACTCCCAGTTCCACTTGAACTCTTAACATGTTCTACTTACATGAAAGCATAGGACCAGTACCATGAAGAACATCATTGTGGAGTGTAAGAGGAATTTAGGCCTATCTACATGGGAAGGAAACAGCCAGCAAATATCTATCCAATATTGCACATTGCTGATTTAGGTGAAGGAATGAGTACTGTATCTAGCATACTGGGAATGTGAAGTTGTGCTACAGTGGCTACATAGTGGATACAATGCAAACAAATGTAATGATGCTTACTGGCAGCGGTGACACATGTACTTTCCTTGTGACTCTGCTTTCACCCGGGCATTGCACTCATGGCAGAGGGCTCGGCCAGCGTTACGGATAAAGCCCAGGTCAGCCAACTCCTTGCTACACAGCTCGCATGTGAAGCAGCCAGGGTGCCAGTTGAAGTTCATGGCTTTAATCACTCGGCCAATGATAAATTCATCTGCATTTTGGACAACAGGCATCAAACAAAGAACATGAAAAACTATCACCTTATTTCTAATTCATAATTCTAGTATCTGACGTGTAAGAATCCTGAAAAATTGCGAATTATCTTATACAGTAATGAGAAAAAGGTCAGCAATGAAATTAATAGCCCTTTTATTATTATATATTAAATTAACCTGAAAAAAGATTGCCAAAATAAGGGGGAAAATATTGCTGGAAACAATTTTACAGGTTCCCAGGAACTGTGTACACTGCAGTAGGCCAGTTAGCCCATACTAAGCTGCCCTTATCTTCGACCCATTATGTCATCCCTTACACTGTGTTTAGCTCGGGTATAAACACATGTTTGCCCCAGCACAATAAAATTTATTTGTTTGCTTATTCCACTTCATCCATAATTCTATCTCTTTTCCCCACAATCACTTTTTTGAGCATACACTATACATGTATAGACATATCCTTAGGAACTCCAAATTTAACCTCAATGTTTAGAAAACAAAGATTTTCAACTCACTGCATTTGCCGCAGCATGGAGCAAAGAGAACTTGGAAGTCATGTTCGCAGTATTTTCGGCCCTCAAACTCATAGAAAATATCATCAGGGAAGGGACGAAAGCACTGGGCACACCTGCAAGAAATATATTGGTTAGGTACAAAAGTCACTATGCAGATATAATACATATGCGTCATAATCTACTAAGGAGGCACATACCATAACTTCAGCTGAAATTTGTCAAAGTCAGTCTTAAACAAACATTTGCCACAATTGTCTTTTTATTAACTAGCCTACTGTACTGCATAAAGTTGATCTTTTAAGACCTTCCATTTCTAATATGCTAATACAGTATTCTACAAATACTTACACAAAACATTGGGTGTGCCATAACTGCCCATTGGAGTTGACAATCTTCTCCTGAGGTTCGAAGCTCTCCCCGCACCGAGTGCAGGTCATCGAACTCAGCGACATGCTGTGAATACTGCAACATCCAGCCACATGTAAGATAAATGTTTAGGACTCTTTAATATAAACTATTTTCAAAACCTATCCACACAGTCAATTATTTTTACCTGATGGTAAATCAACAAAATTGCCATTCCCTTTGTAACTCAATGACTAATACCATTCCTGTAGTTTGAATCCTTTCAGTATGAATTAGGCTATAGGGCGAGTTTGAAAAAACCTGAAGGAAATACTGCTTTTCAGGCTATGCAGCCAGAGTGTTGAGGCACTGTGTAAATGATTCCCGTTCAATGAATTATACACTGCCTCCATTTCCTATTAGCCTTAAAATAATCCCCATTTTCTGTTGACACTCCATGAACATATAATACTGTATACCACTCGTCCTCTCGACTAACCTCTCTGGTGGTGCAAAATTTGGCGGCTTTTCCTTTTCAGCTTCTTCTAAATCAAGTGCATTAACAAACTGTTTCCTAAACTCTGCTTTTAAGTCTGGTGTAGGAATCATTGTCAAACGATTGGTATTATCATCATCGTAATTGTTGACTTCTATGGGAGGAATGGTAATGGGTGGTGGGATGCCATGCAGCCTTGGAGGTTTGGGTAAGGGGTTAACTGGTACTGGGCGATTTTTCCTCATTCCCACTGGTGTACCTTGACCATCACTTCCATCCAAATTGTTACTATAGTGTGGGTTAGCATATAAATGGTTCTTTTCCATTGGAATGACATGACTATGGCTCTCACTAAGACTGGATTTTGCAGGAGTCTTTCCCATTAAGACCGAATTTCCCATGACCTGCCAGTGACTGCTGGGAAGGCCAGTGGATTCAAAGCTTGTTGAGGTATTTTTCTCTCTAATGTTATTCTCCTCAAATTGTAAAGTACCTGTCTTGCGGCGATTATACAAATCACTTCCTTCTAATTCCAGAGCCAGCATTTTCTTCCTCCAGCTCATATTGGACAGGAATTGTTATAATAATAACCAAGTTATAATCTGGTATAGTCAGCTATACCACTTAGTATCTAATTGTGGCAAAAACTCTCTGATTATCTTCCACAGAAGAAAACCTGTTACAGGAAGTGCATAAAGAAGTGTCCATCCAAGAATACCATTACAGTTTTCAAAATCACATCATCAATTACACTGTAATGTTATGAAAAGTGTAAAACCCATGAGAAAGTTCACATAATATAAGATTCTTCAGTGCACAAAGTATATGCACTCCACTAGGAGAGGTATAATGATATTATGAATATTTTCGGGAATCAAACTCTTCATTGGTCTTGGAATTTGTTGCAACTATAATAGTCCGCAAGTCAACATAGACCAGCATTTAGTTATATTTACATTCCTCTATGTTTCTATATGCATTATACTCAAGTTCCAGCCAATTCTCTTTCCAAAACGGCTATCAATATAAGATCAACACTGGGTGTAGTGAAAGCTTCAAGGGAAAGCCTAGACTTTCCTTATCAGTAAACATAATCTGCTCCAGATAGGTCTGGCCAATGAATCATTATTACTCTACATCTTTCCTTCATTTCTGAGGTATAACTTCAATACCATGCCTACCAATACAAAACCAAAGCTATAAATAAAATAAATATCATATGAATATTCTAATGTGAAATAGCTTAATTTTTCTGTTGACCTGACAATGGAGAAGCATGCAACTATTGGATGTCCTATTATCAGTGAGATAAGAGAAGAAGGAATAACGAGGCAGGGCAGGCCAAGGCGGTACCGACTGAACTTCCTCATACTGTCACATCGCACACGACACATTCAGGTAAGCCTGCATTTATTTTGTCTAAATATTAAAAGAATTTATTCTGAATGGGCTATATACTGACTTGTTACATTTCAACCAAGCATAGGCGCTTCTTTGCAATTATAAACATACAGTGAGTATTAACTGAGTACTTGGCAAAATGAGCTCAGATACAGTGAAGTTTCTTCCATTGCAGCCGTATTATATGTTCTCAATGGGATAGCATTACATCAATGTTAAGGATTATGGAAGTCGGGTAGCTTGAGAACTTTTGGTGAAATATCTGTATAGTGGTTGGAAAGTACAAGGAGTTGCCATCAACTGCTAAAAAATGTATGCTCCACCATCAATTATTAAGCATCTTATATATTCTAGTACAGCTGTTATTGCACTACCCTAATGGGATTTGGGAGCACATATTTTGCTTAGTTACTTTATTAAAGAACAGAGTTTATTATCAGTAAGTGTATCTAGCCACTATTGTAGCTTATTAATTAAGCTTTCTTGTAGAAATTAGGTTGGTAAGTATTGTTATATGATAATTATTTATTTTATCTACTAGCAAAATAAAAAATTTCTTCGCCTTAGGTTTATAAGATATTAAATTATGTAATGTGACTGCACACAAGAGAATTAACAATGAAGCTTAAAGTGTTTTATAACAATTAAAATAATGTTTACACCACAGACTACTAATAATGTGAAATTGCCAATCAATTGATTCCAGTCAATAAGTATAATGACAGCTGGTACGGTACTTGAGACTTTCTGTATACTGTACTGTATTAGGACAGGAATACAGTATAGTGAAGTACAGGACCTTAGAGTTACTTAAAAGGAACATAGTGCTGAAAACTACATTCATGTTATACTGCATTTTGTATGTATTTGTATGCTTTGAAGGCCTGTGACATCCTCAGTAAAGAGGAGACTACTAATTAATCCAAACCCCATCACAAAACTAATACTGAGGGAGTTTGTTTCGTGGAATAATGTAGATACTGTGGAGGAATCTGTAACCTCAACTTTCCTTACAGATCACTGAGGGAACTGTGAGTCACCTCCTCATTACTGGTTTATTGAATGAATGAGATTTATAGTAAAATTAGTAAACATGCAATTCTATTTTCCAGAGCACTATTGAGTAACATATCCAATATGAATTATAACAATCTCATAGCAAATGTGCAGGACATGAATATTTATGGCTGCAAGAGTAACAGTACATTGCCAATGGAATATGATTTTGTTTCAGAGCTGTCATATGCCCATTAACTGGTATCATGGCCCACAATATAGCTAAATTAATGCCATACTGACCACAACACAACCACATAGAAAAATAATCACCCCAGACTTGCAATTAGTAAAAGACAGCTAACATAGGCTACAGGCTATCACTGACTTACCCCGGCATCTTTCCAAGGTAATCTACAAACAACCCTGGAATAAAGGAAGCATTAGTGATCATTAAAAATAATCGAGGAATTTTATTACATAAGCCTATAATAGAAAATTCAAAACCACAGTTTTATCATGTATAAATACATGTACGGTACGTTTATTTAAACCAATACACCATTAGAGATTCTTGAATTGACAATGTTTCACTACTGGTATGGTACAATCTGAGGAAAGAGAAATAAACTGTTCTAATTTATGGCTCCCTAATGGTGTAAATTTGCTGTCAACTTAATTCTAGGAAAAATATGTAAATACGTACTTGAACATGATGCAAGCCAGCATTGAATGGGAAGAACAACACACTGGCACCTTACATAAAACCAGTAAGGTATAAACAGTAAGTCATTTATATGGCCACAATGGTCAGGTAACGAGGTACCGTAAATATATAAATGCCTAGTTTACTTGAAACATGGAACTCAAAATTTGGCCAGTAATTTAACATGGCATTTTAATACTGAAATTAATGATGGGAAAACCATGTTGCCTTTTTCTGTGTCTATAAGTTAGTATTATATACAGTACTTTATTACACAGGCCACAGTTAGACAATCTAAAACAATAACAATAAAATGTCACAATCTTTATCAGCTGTGCATCAATAGTAATCAAATATGGGATGTATTCAAACTCAGAGTTAGCTTGGCTATGGATCAAAATACACATCCTTTTCATTCCAATCATATAAAAAATTCATAGCACGGGTGTTTCAAGAAAATCACAGTTTTTTATATATTCTCATAGACCTGAATTTCACATTCATTTGCCCCAGTTGCTCCTAAGCTGTTTTCACTCTCCATGCATATAATATGACACAGTAACCTGATGGATTTGGTAGTCACCACAGGCTGCACCAAATATATTAATTTTCCTGTGAGGTATGACTTAGGGCCGTAGGCAAGAATATCTGTGGTGTTGACAATCGCATAATACCGATAAGATGGCTCTGTACTGTGTCTTGGGAGTCATCGTAATTGTACCACACCATCCTCACCCCACCAATGTTCTTGAATATGGCCCTTAGTCCAACAAAATATACTTCAGAAGTGTGCACCATCATGGGTCATTCACTCCCTGTTCAACTCTCAAAGTACAGAGTCATGAAAGAGTTAATGCTACAAGGCCATTTAAGAATATAGTACCGTAGCGAACATATTACGCAGCCACACACAGACTCACTGCTCATTTGTTACTTTAAGCTCATATTTATCAAGGTGAAATTTGCAATAATCCTCCGAGGTCTCACTCACTCCAGACATTCGACGATTTGCCATCTAAATTCTAATGCAGGGATGTAAATAAAAGTCACTCACAGGACCTCTGATGTCACAAGTACATTATTTGTAGTTAATTAGCCACGTTAGTAGAGCTTGAATACAGTATTATAAGTTGAGTAGGATATAAAGCTTTATCGTTAATCTATCTAACTTGACTAACGTACCAGTACCGTAGTCTAAAATGAGAAAATATTTCCACAGTACCGTACATACAGCTGTATTTAAGAACATCAGTCATGTATACGATGGTGTTGTACTGGTGCGATGGCTCTGTTATTTGTCTATGGAGCCATCGTACCGGTACCACACCATCGTATGCACCACGAATGTTTTTTAATACAGCCCATAATTTTTAACACCTGTTTTCAATCATTAAGTATTTCTGGATATCAGTACTCTCAGTTTTAGTTATTCAGATCTTACCATCATAGTGTAAGAACCAAAAATAACATATGAAGAACTAATAAAAGGCTGAAAGAGAACAGAAGGCACTGTTCTTCAGAGCATTCATAAAACTTGTACCAGTATCACTATATAGCTTATGATACAGCTTAGTTAAGTGATCTTGGTGAAAGCTTAGGATTGGTTAGCAGAAATATATGACTATTAATTCTGGTCCATCTAAGTTAGTACCGTTTCACATTATTACTGAAGCTATATGAACAGTGGAAATGATTTCCTAATACATACATACATAAAACTCACTCGCCCACACACACTCGGTAGTATTAGTCATTTTAACCTAATTTAACTTTAACTAACACACACACACTCGGTAGTATTAGTCATTTTAACCTAATTTAGAAGCCAGGCAGGCAGATTTAGTAAAAGCAAGAGGACAATTAAAGTACCATTCCCATCACTTAATTAAACTGCCATTACCGAGCCAAGAACGACCTTTTCCTTACCAAAGTGTAGAGGTGATAACAGGTGTGGTAGTGGCCTCAGAATGGACTGCTACAACCCACACACACACACACAGCCACAGATGGTTCTTCTTGTTGGTTACACCCAGTCCTAAAATAGCGGATGTATGTCCGTCTGTTTACATGGGATGGTAATGTTGCCTGGGTTCATTGTGGAGGAAACTGTAGTCACCAATCGGCCCACACCCCTATAGCTTTCTCTATTAATTAATTTATCTTTCACACACATTACAATTTATACACACTCTAGTCTCTCTCTCTCACACACACGTACTGTACATACTCTATAAGCCCTCTCTCTTTCTCATGGCATAATTTATAATGTAAAATTAAATTTATGTTTAATTTTGAGGATATATATATGTGAGAGAAGTGAAGATACTAATGTTGCTCCAGTTGGCTCCAAACCATACGATGAAACATGATATTCCTCGGACCTCACATCCTTTGAGATAAATAGAGAAATAACCAATGAAAAAGAAGAGTCAGTCAGTGAACAGCCAGAAATAGGTTTTCATTGGTTAATTTCTGCTGGTGTTATTTTATCTATCTACAAATATTCATTATTGAATATACATATTTTGTATGGCTTATTTATACTGATCTGTATTTTAAATGTGCAATGTTTAGAATATATTATGGAAATATTGGTTAATATCATAATACCGGGATGTTTATTAGATCAATCCAAACTTATTTAAAACAAATATTCGTAACGATCAATACTCCTACCATCTTGATATAACTATATCGCATTATATGTTAAAAAGAAAGGGAAATAAGATTATTTGTCAAGTAAATATTTAACATTTAGAGTCTTATTTGAGTGACCACGTAGATGGCTGTGAGGTGAGTGACGTTTGCATGTAAACACAAACCCCGGTACTCACTGACTGACACTACAACTCCATCCCACTACTAGACACCCAAATTTTATATATTTTTTGGTATAATTACTTAAACGTATTTTTGTTATTGTTTATAGAATGTGTAATATATCACACTAATGTAAACTGGGACATTCATTTCAATATTTAGGGCCCTGTTGGTGATGAAGGACTATTGGAAATCTGCCAGGTTGACATTGAGTTTGGGTGACCTAAGTACAGCAATTAATTTCCATTATTTAGACGCAGAAGGTGTCGAGTTTTTTTTTTTTTTTTGTGAATATGAGAGATGCCCCCAAGCATTATGATGAGAAATTCCTGTCATGTGATGAAGGGACATGGTGTCTCACTTACACCTTCTGTGGCAATTTCCAGCATCTAAATGAAATGCAAATACGAAGCCTATAGGCCCCGAGTTCAGTCGGTATTTCGGAAAAAGTTTCACTTGTTTTTCTTTCTTTCCAATTTATTATTTTTCATTTACCTCAGGTATATATATATGGTTCACTTTATTTTTGGCCACAATAACAATTTTGTATTGGAAAAATTTAACCTGTAACGTTAACCTCCACTAGCCTAACTTAACCCAACCCCAGAGGGTACCCCAGTCCAAATTATGGCCTAATTTTGGTAGGTTAAATGTTCTCTGATAATTCTTTATGCGAGCTGTGCCCACACTAGAGATATGGTATAAATACACAATACAGTATTGACAATTTCATTACTGGGTACTTCTTGAATAATATAAATATCTTTGTGCAGTCTTAATCCGTGTCCATATGATTAGTTTTGTTACACATTCAGAAAATTTAATAGGTCGTTCTGAGGTTAACTTGTCTTTCTCTTTTTCTATGCTCTCTAAATGTCTTTCAGGTATAAGTGAGGTTAGTAATAATTTTTCAACTAGGTAGGTCCCGAAGTTAGTCACGGCCCAGGTGTCTCCTGCTTCAAATTCAATCATCTCGCACAGAGCTTTGAGAAGTGGTTGATGTGAAGTATTTCTTGAGTGTACATATAGAATAATTAGCAAATAACCATCAAAAGTGTGAGAAATATATTTAGTCTCTTGTATAGATTATGGGATGCATGATCTGTCCTCTGTTTATGCCATAAAATGTAACTGGCAAGCATTATATTGTATTAATATACGGTAATTACAATACTCTGAATTTATGGGTTTGAAATGTATCGTGCAATATATTTTTGTATACCGGTAGCTTTCTTGATCTAATGGAATGTTTGAGCCTACATGAATGTCTGACTGTGACAAAAGGCAGAGCAATCAGTATTTAAGTAAAATGCTAGCCATGATTTACTGAGAGAGATATGTTTGTTGTCAGGTGTTTTCCCACCAAGTGTCACCAATCTTCCATTTCTGTCATGAATATGCTGTACAACGTATTTCAAGAAGTTTAAACTGTAAATTCAGGACAACATAGGTCTGTTTGCTGAGTGGAAAGTGTAATGTTACTTCTAATATAAAAAGATTAAATCTCCAGGATTAAGGCCTGAACTGGAGGGAATATTGACAACTTTAAGGGAGAAGACACCAGGAGACTATTTAACATTAATAGGAGGAGGAAATATGTTGGTGTTCCTCTTTTTGGTATATTTACCTGAGGAAGCAGTAGCATATTATTGCCAAAAAAGTCTTCTCTATATAATTATGGTGTTCATTCTCAATCTTTTTCCCTGTCTTTCTTTAAAACATCACTCTGCAGATGTGGGGAATGGGGTACCTAATACAGTGTAGAGATCTTTATATAAAGGCATACGGACCACATCTATTATCTTTTTCAGGCATTTGCGTGGCTGGTGATTCAGCATGCGTCAGTTAAAAGGCAAGGTAAAAGAATCACCGAAGGAGAAGAAGGAGCGGAAGAAGGAGTTCAGGGAGAACAAAGAGAAGGCGTTGACAGTGGCTTTGCCTGTGTTTGCAGGTTTGTTTCTTCTCATCGCTCTCCTTGTCTACTTCAAGACCAGACCCAAGGAAATGGATCTATAATAGTACCATTGCATCTCATTAACTACATGTAACCTACTGTAGGATGGACCATTAATTGTATGAGACATTTCTTGTACTGGCTTCTTAAGGAGCTTCCTGTGGAGTTTTGTTAACAAATTTGCAGCCACAACATCTTAAAGTGCCTCCAAGACAGGAAGGAAGCAGATCACATTTCTCTGAGGATGCAGGAGGAGGAACCAGTAGTACCCATGTCTTTGGGTATAAATCTTACCTGTGGTATCTTGAACTTTTTGTTGCACCGCTACCATCATCACTGGAAGTGAGGCAATGAGAAAACTACAACTTCATAGGGCCTCTTGGCCTTAGACATGGCCCTCTGGGTGGTGCCATACTGTGTAAGGGCTTAGACATTATAAGAACCAACTGGATCTTGTGATTCTATCAGGCAGAGATTCGTCAGTCACTATCTAGATATGTATTTCAAACTTGTGACAGTACTGTATCTTACTCCAGGGCTTGCTCATTACTGTGTTTGGTATTGCTGTTTACTAATGAATATTGTCTTGTACATGTAATGATGCATCATACAGTCATATGAAGAGTATTATTTTTCATATATTTTCAATTGAACTATTTGATATGCCATATATACAAGTAACCCCTGATTTGTTGCAACCAGTATACAGAATCAGGAAATTTATAGAGATATTTTATATTATATAGTCCTGTATATTGAGAAGAGTCTTCCATCACTGCATGATAAAAAAATAAAGCTAGCATCCTCATTCTTAAAGGTCTCTATTTTATAAACTTGGGGTAATTTCCGTAATTAAATTAAAATGCCGTAGAAGCCTTGTATGGATTTCACTGCAATTTGTGTATCATCAGGAATATGAGGTGGATAGGAAAAAGAATTGGATTAGGACAGTAAACATCCCCTCTCCAGGCAGTAGAAAGCCATACAGCTTTCACATTTATGTAGCTGAATTCCTATGTTCTTTGTTTTGTTTGACATTTCATTAGAATTCATCCCTTTATCAAGGTACAGATCGTCACCAATACATTCACAGCATTGCCTGGTTCACTTGTCCCAGGATCACCAGTTTACTAACACACCCATCATTGTATACGTTGTATACATCAAATCACAATTCCCTCGTACTATCACTCTTGAATCAATCTTCCTTGCATCACCATTTACATTGTTATATGTGTTATTTAAAATACCATTATGTATATTTACAGAGTGAAAAGCTTCATGCTGTGATCAGGATAACAGTGCCTTAAATAATGTAATTGCATTATAGCTATACACAACATATATGTACAGTTGCAGACATAAGTTTCTTTCTACATCCTGCTCTTCAACCTATAAAATATGGTATAAGGATCACTGTACAGTTGGCGGCAAAAGTCGTGTCGCCTCCCTCAGCAGTTCTTAAAAGGTAACATAAAGGTTTGGCTTAATCATCGAATAAACACATTCACCATGCAGAAATACGATATCCAGGGGTAAATTAATATACTTCTCTGTTTTTTCAGTTTACAAACCTGTGAAGCTTATATTTCTGTACTTACTTCATAAATTGGCAGATTTGGCGACAGGACATTTGCTGCCGACTGTACATATAACCCGCAAATCAATTGTTTAGTTCTGCGTTTTGTATTATAATATAATATTATATGCAACAAAAATTTTTCTCACAACCTTGAGATCAATAAGTATACAAAAGCATTATGAGACTCATGTAACAAACCTTTTGTCTGTGACTGTGCATATGCATAGTGAGAATGCTTCAGTAATCATAGATCAGTGTCAAAAGAAAAATTAAATATTTGATGGAATGCAATCACATTAATTTTACTGAACATATTTCTCACTAAGAAATATGGAAGGTGTAGCACATTTGCACAATTGTTGGGACAGTACTGTACAATAGGGTGTGTCCTCATACCATTACTAAATCATGTGTATATTAATTTTATGATTTTGATGGGATATTGCATGTACTGTCGGGAAACAAAGTATCTGAACACCGTTGGCAGCTTCTGGTAACAACCCTGGAGTAAACACGTTTAGTAATAGACAAATTTAATGAATAACTAGATATTGATAACTGATTCTGGGAGACATCAACCAACAACAGACAGCAAAATGAAAGTTATCCTTGAATTCATAAATATTTTCTCTCATTGATGTATATATTCTTGGGGTTGTTGCCAGAAGCCACCAACAGTGTTTAGATACTTTAATCCCTAACTGTAAATACAGTAGTCACTGTTTACTGTATGTCACTACTTGAAGAATTGTACAATCCTGTATTATGTACTGTACTACTTACTATATCACAATTACAATGGTTCTATGTTAAGTTATTAGTTAAAAAGAAAGTTGAAAGAGGATTATCTTTGTAGTAATTTTCCAAACTTAAACCTAACTGAACAGCAGTAAACAAGTGGTCTGTGTTGTATTTTGCAGACCAGTTATCAGTAGATAATAGCAAAAAGTTTCCTGGGTATGTTCACCACTTTTCTTTCAGACTGAAAATTCATATTTGCTTGAGTACAAAATATGTTAAAGTAGCCAGATGTTTCTTGATTTCTAAGAAACACCTTGAAAGTTGTCTCTCGTAGTCAATCTCGTAGTAAGTATTTTGGTGCTTGGTAGGGAAACATTAGCCCTTGAACAATCAGATAATTGTCAGTCTTTCAAGATTCAGTGTTCTGAAGCATTCCCACTTTCTGATAAAACTTGTGGTTTAGACTTACAGGAAAGTACTGCACCTTCCCTTCATAGTTTTGGTTTAACATTTTGAGTTGGTTTAAATGTAGTATTTTTTAGTAGTATTTAGATGGTACCACTGGAAACACCATACTGTAATCTATAAAACTGATAGTTTGGACAAGAAGTCGTAAAACACAGTTGTAGGACAGTATCTGTGTACTGCAGTCGTGCATCATCTATGTGCAAGTGGGTTAATGGGTTATTGTGAAGGTTTTGATTTTTGTTGTTTAGCTATTAAAGTAGCGAATCAAAGGGGATATCTTGCTGCTTAATTCTATTTACCATTTCCTGTTTTCAGTTTTTTTTAATAACATAAATTATATTAATGTTGAATGTTATTAGCATAATTATGTAAGCAGCTGCAGAACTGTTTATGGTACAACTAGATACTTAACAAGACCTTTTGCATTCTTTCTTACTCCAGTAGCTTGAACTGTACTTTTTTTTGCATATCATTTTGGAATATAATTTATAAAAATATCAGTATGTTATGTGATTAGTAATGAGTACTGGTAGCTATATTTACTTCGTAGCAAAACTGGTAATGTACAAGAATGGACTCTACTTATGTTGGAGAAGGTACCATCGCTCAAAAAAGTATCTGAAAAAATTCGGCAACTGCAATATGACGAATCGGATGAAAGTTTCTGATAAATGGTAGAGGATAAGGCGTGAAGTCATTTCATTATGAGATCCATCGCACCCTATTTTTCAAATACTTTTTTGAGCAATGGTACAATAATAGTTAGCTTGCATGCTCTACCGTTGGTTGAAGTAAGTTTGGATAAATAGTTGAAGTTTTCTTTTCTTTGTAAGGGAGTATTTTTTATCAGTATTTTGTAGGAGACTCAAGGTGATTGGGACTTCTGACAGGTTTTCATTTAGATTATAAGATGTGTTCATAATTAGTAATTCAGGTGGGATTTGTTTTAATCTTGTTAATAAAATACCTAAACATTTTGCATATAACAATATTCCTTTATGTTGTTGAAACTACAGAATGAATGAGGTTCAAAGAATGAAAGCCACAATTATATATTATTATTATTGTTGTTGTTGTTGTTGCGGCGGCTGATATCAATCAATCAAGCAATCCCATATTATTTCTAGTGGACCTGCTTTGTAGACCAGTTGTTATCCCTTTGTTTAACCCCACTGATGATTATGGGCTTTTAAGACTCAGCCGGGTAAAGTGTCGTGAATCGACCGTATGACAGTCACTGAGAATTTTAGTACTATAACACACCTGACCTCAGATGTCAGCACTACCTTTCCCATGTTTAAACTAATAGACAAAGAAACAGGCAGACAGATGGATACAAGCTCTTCATTATTAAGAGAGATTAATACAATAACATATTTGCCCTCTTCAGTAATAAAGGTTGCAGAGATAAAAAAAAACCTATGCTAATTATATATTTCACTAAAATCTATAGGTGTAAGAACGTTGGAGAGTACCTGCGCCATTTTGTATATTTCTTATATGACCCTTCTCCCCATATAAGACATGTAATTAATGTTAAGATACGTAAAATTTTTGTTTGTCATTCTTGAGGTGGTGGTCATTCTTGATCTGGCATTATCAGCTGGCCTCATCCTTGCTCATCATTTTGGAAGCATCTCGGTGTGTTGGCTCACAATAATATGTAGTATAATATGAAGAGAGTAATAATGACGCACACACCTACAAGGATTGGCGTTGGAATAGTCATTACCATATCTTTGATCTCTGTAAATGCATCCTTTTCTTCATTTGCTTTCTTTTTTAGTGTGTGTCTCAGTTGTCGACTTTGTATGATCCTCCGAGAGAGAGCAGTACTTTTTCTGAAAATAATAACACAGTTAGTTACAAGTATGGTGCTTGGAGTTGCCCAGGGCTAGTATGTTGGCAAATTAGAAGTGAACACACGAACAACAATAACAACAAAACAGTGTGGGAAAATCAGTAACTTCCATTTTGCTGACATTGTATTAACCTGCAAGCAAAATGGAAAGCATATTGGGGACAGAACTGCAGCATTATACAATATCGGTGTACTGTACTTTACCTCGGCATTGTCTGTCTTCAGTCAAGTTTAGAAGTAGACTATTGGAAATTGTTGCTAGCTAGATATTGTGGTCATGCTGGAACTTCTCTTAGTAGTTTAAGTCTTTCTCTTGCTTAGCATCTTTCTACCATTTCCATCAGTGCCAGATAATCCTTCTGGGCTTGCTGGTAGTTAGTTCTCAATGTAAAAAAAACTTACTACCCATTACATATCTTATTAATAACCACCTTATCTTCACTATCTGACATTTTTACTTGCCATCATACATCTTCACTACACATCATATCTTCACCATACATTTCACTTTTGACCCAGCACATTTCATCACAGCCAACCTTGCATCTTCACTACCCCATCACATTACCAGTAGAAGACGCACGGTTTTCTTGGCGGTCGCCTTTTACAGTACACGGTTTCCGTTTATCTACTAGTGCTAGTGAAGATATGTAGTGGGTAGTGGGTAGTGGAGATGTGCTTGAAGTATGCCATAAACATACTCCTGTACGTACTGATTGCGAATATGTTTTTGTCGATCTCCGATTTACGTCAGTAGCGTCTTAGTGTGTGTGTCCTTCCTGACCCAATTGGGACCTGGGAAAATTGAATTTGCATCAGAGGTGGTAACGTGATTAGTGGACTCTGGGATAACACAGCCGGTCCTGTGCTAATTACAATCACCAGGAGTATACAGGAAGAAAATTTAACAATCTAGTTAGTTGAGAGGGATAATTCTCAGATATCCTTCTTTATTTCCTACAGTATAGCAGTGTTTGAGTCTTTATACTTATATTGCACTAGAGCCGAGTTGTTTTATGTCTGGGTGGGATATTGCCTGCTGTGATGTGGACACTATTGTAAGGGTTTTGGTGACCTTTCGACCCCAGCCTCTCCCATTCAATTCAACTGTCACTGCTTTCCTTCTTATAGCGCTGACTGTGAAGTACAAACCCTTTATGAGTTACCACGAGAGCCATGTTTTTTGTGAGAAATAAACCAAACATTTGCTAACAAGCCATGTGATTACAGTGTGTTCTGGTGGTGACAACTTTATGTTCTACATATTGTTATCCACTCGGTATACTTGATCTAGTCCAGTTGTAGCCTACTGTTGTCCACCTAGATCATTGAAGGCTACGAGGGAAAAAAGAAAGCAAGATGAATATAATGCTAATAATCCATTTTCACTGAGAATCTAATCCTTCTCTTCTTCAAAAGAAAAAGGGAAACTGAAATATGAAAATAATCCGTATCCAGTGAAAGCCTTATCTTCCCCTGCACCGCTATAGCTCCTCTCCCTCCCGACTAAAATACAGTATAAACGAACATGAAAAAATAAGTTAAAAACAAATCGCGTCAAAAGCTAATCTTCCCTAATAAAGATATACGACGCCTCAACTTTTCCTGGAGAGTTATTAAGCGAGTTTAATCTAGCTCACTTCACCTGAGTCTCATCATCTACATAAGCCCCCTTGGCGTTCGTTCGTGTAAGAAGCAGCTCTGAAAAATCTGTTCGTGTAGCACCCATCCTATTCTTCATACACAGCCACTCAAAAAAAAAAAAAAAAAAAAATTGACTTCTGGAACATCTAAAAGAATGTTTGGCACTTTTTGGCTAGCTACCACACTTACATTTAAAAATGCAGCTCAGGTGTTCGTTCATTTCTATTGTAGTATAGCCAAGAGTCTGTGTATAAAAATAAGCATCCTAGACATTGAGGGAAAAATCTAAACTTAATTGTGGTTTCAGAGCACTAATTACACAACCAATTCCACTACTACTACAAGGTTCTTTCTTATATACTGCAGGACTAGATATTCAGATGAGCTGTGGTCAAGAAATTGGTCTTTCAGTGTAACTTTTGATTTTTCTGCTCACCCACACGCATACATTCTCGGTCCTGGACGTTTACTTCACATGTTTGCTAGATTATTAAGCTATTAAAAGAGTTTAGAACAAGAAAAACTAGACGTAAGTTTCATTTTATTATACCAGCATTTTCAGCCTCGTCGCTTGAACAAGATAAGCATATAGACATCTAGAACAATCCCCACTGACGGAAGCGACTGTAAATCCATCACACCTTTTACAGATCACGTTGCCAAGAGCCACACTAACGGACACTCACGCACAAACGCATAGCCTACGCGTTGACAATACCGACAATAAATTCACAATTCGCTTTTACGTATTTTTCTATTGTTTTCATTTTTTTTATAACTGCATATATTTTCGGTCATGCTCGTGTTACCTTTGCAACAAAAAATGAAAACACTTTCTCCTGATCCTGACGAGCGAGATAGACTATTGTATTTTCTACATGTTTTTAAAATGTCTCTCGAACATATATAGGCAGCCAGCGTGCATGAATGAGTGGATTAGTGGATGGGAGAGGGTGGACGAGTGGATTAGTGGATGCGAGAGGGTGGACGAGTGGATTAGTGGATGCGAGAGGGTGGACGAGTGGATTAGTGGATGGGAGAGGGTGGACGAGTTGATTAGTGGATGGGAGAGGGTGGACGAGTGGATTAGTGGATGGGAGAGGGTGGATACATGAATTAGTGGATGGGAGAGGGTGGACGAATGGATTAGTGGATGGGAGAGGGTGGACGAATGGATTAGTGAATGGGAGAGAGTGGATGAAAGCATTAGAGGGTGGGAGAGGGTGGACGAAATGATTAGTGGATGGTAGAGGGTGGACGAGTGGATTAGTGGATGGGAGAGGGTGGACGAATGGATTAGTGAATGGGAGAGGGTTGACGAGTGGATAGGAGATGGGGTGGATGTGTGAATTGGTATGTATGGATAGATTATGTAGTCGATGGATGGCAATGCATGCGTAAAAAAAAAAAAGTATTATTATTTGTTGTCTTGGATGGATGATGATCGCGGTAAACAGATGGACGAATGCCGTGAAAAGATGGATAAATGTGGTTAGCGATAGAGGTTCTATAAACAATACTACCGGTACATTATTGTGAGCAAGTTCATACCCCACTCAGGAATCAAACCCAGCATTGTTAGACCACCATGTCCCACACTATTAAAAGAATCAGACAACAATCCCTGGGCAAGGTTTCAATTCCTGAGTGGGGTAATTACTTTATCATCATATGCATTTGTACGAACATGCATCATGATTATTTGGGACAGTGAGTAGTTGATTGAGAAAGTGCCTATGTGTTGGGGAGTAAGTGTATAGTTGGGTTAGGGAGTGTGTGTGTGTCAGGGAGAGTGTGGGTGGGTGTGTGTCAGGGAGAGTGTGAGTGTGTGTCAGGGAGTGTGGGAGTGTGAGTATGGTGGGGAGTGAGTGTGTTGGCTTGGTAGGAAGTGTGTGTTTGTGGGTGTGTCAGGGAGTATGTGTTTGGGTACGTTGGAAAGTGAGTGTGTGGGTATGTTGGTGAGTAAGTGTGTGGGTGTTGTAGGAAGTGTGTGATTGTGAGGGTGTATTGGGGAGTAAGTGTGTGAGTGAGTTGAAGAGTGTGTGTGTGAGTGAGTTGAAGAGTGTGTGTGTGAGTGAGTTGAAGAGTGTGTGTGTGAGTGAGTTGAAGAGTGTGTGTGTGTGAGTGAGTTGAAGAGTGTGTGTGTGTGAGTGAGTTGAAGAGTGTGTGTGTGTGAGTGAGTTGAAGAGTGTGTGTGTGTGAGTGAGTTGAAGAGTGTGTGTGTGTGAGTGAGTTGAAGAGTGTGTGTGTGTGAGTGAGTTGAAGAGTGTGTGTGTGTGAGTGAGTTGAAGAGTGTGTGTGTGTGAGTGAGTTGAAGAGTGTGTGTGTGTGTGAGTGAGTTGAAGAGTGTGTGTGTGTGTGAGTGAGTTGAAGAGTGTGTGTGTGTGTGAGTGAGTTGAAGAGAGTGTGTGTGTGAGTGAGTTGAAGAGTGTGTGTGTGTGTGAGTGAGTTGAAGAGTGTGTGTGTGTGTGAGTGAGTTGAAGAGTGTGTGTGTGTGTGAGTGAGTTGAAGAGTGTGTGTGTGTGTGAGTGAGTTGAAGAGTGTGTGTGTGTGTGAGTGAGTTGAAGAGTGTGTGTGTGTGAGTGAGTTGAAGAGTGTGTGTGTGTGTGAGTGAGTTGAAGAGTGTGTGTGTGTGTGAGTGAGTTGAAGAGTGTGTGTGAGTGTGGGTAAGGTGGGGAGTAAGTGTGAGGATGAGTGAGTTAAGGAGTGAGTGTATGAGTTAAGGAGTGTGTGGAGGGGTTGAGTTGAGGAGTGTGTGAGGGGGTTGAGTTGAGGAGTGAGTGTGTGAGTATGTTGGGGAGTGAGCGTGGATGATGTATTGCAACCCGAGCGAGTGATTGACAAATGGGACAGTTGAGAAAATTCCTATGAAATCTATTTGTCGTAATTAAATGTATTGGTGGTATGTTCGCCATATATCCAAACATTGTATAATATAATTTGTTCATACATATACAGACAGAGAGGAGCGTCCCTTTCCTGTTTATACTGGTGTGTGAAAGGCAAACAAAATTTTATAGTGATATTTAATTGTGCCAAGTGTGAGTGTACATATGGATGCACTTGTCTGGGGGTAATTCACACCGCGTTATTCACACCACGTTATTCACACTCTTTTGTGAATATTATCAAAGTATGTATGTATATTTCACGAATCTAATTATTTATGTTTTGTTTTTTCATGTGGTTTATTAATTAAGCGAGAGACAATATACACATATACATACATCATGACAGGATGTGGAAATTACTGTGTTGATGAAAATGTATCGAATGATGTAGCTTTGTGTGCGTATATGTGTGTTTGTGTATGTGTGCGTGCGGGTGTGTGTGTGTGCCGTACAGTATACACTAATTGCGTTTATGTATTTACGTGCGAGGTGAGTTACTGTGTTCGGAGCCGATCATACAAAATTAAGAAAACCCTCAGGTGTATTTGTTTGGTATTTTACTAAGCTATTACCTTCGAGTACATCATGACTGTAGGCTCTATAATTTTATATCCTCGTGATAATAATTTGACACATTTAATTATCCAGTGTAAAATTAATTATATATTCCTTGAACAATAGTCTCCTTCCTCTCATTGCTGCTGGTGACTGAGGATTGTTTTCACTGGGTAAGTACTACTAAGTTTCTGAGGTCGTTAATACATTTCTTAATTTATAGTTCCCTCTCTTAGCTGTGGGATGATTAAAGAGCATTTTCACCGAGTCACTGCCGAGGTCATTAATATCACTCTTGGCGGCATTGGACATTATTGAGTTACGGCAGTGAAGTTGGAAGTAGTACGGTATTGACTTTACTGTCTCACACAAAAGTCACAATTCGGCTGCCGATATCCAAGTTCTGAAGAGTGCTTATCATGATAGCTGTAGCTGTATGTGTATGAAAAATTATAGGTAACAAAAGTGAATATTGCCATTGTTCTCTATTCAGTACAATGCAATGTGAAGAGAGCTATAATTTACTACACCTGCTCTGCATTATATTACATTAAATTACAGCGTGTATGACAATTGAGACTGGGTTTGTGGGACATCTATTGGACTAGCATTCATGTAAGTCTATCTAGATACTTTGCAAAACCCATATATGGTAACAGACCACTGGACACGAGTATCAACCTATAGGACTTGTCACATTCCCCTCTATTCGTAATGTTTAAGGTCTGACTTGGAATACAGTCCTGGTGAAATGTTGGTGTAGTTTTCGAGTTCACTACCGGACTAGACTTTTCAACTGCACTATTGTACTGTATTGTATTTTGCACTTGGAAAGGTGACGGGAATGACTTTATTCAGTAGTTCGCCTCAGGGAAAGTTGGGAAGGTTGGAGTACTTGCTTGTTGTATGTATATAGAATTTATGTGTGTGGATGCATTTTATTTTCTTGCAGTATACAGCTTGGAAATATGCAGTGTGAGCCCATATGACTATATAGACTCGTATATGTGTATAATTTCTGTATAAATACGTGGATTTATTTTCCTGACAATACACACCGTGGAAATATGAAATGCGAGCCTATGTGAAGAAACAGAGAGTGGGTCGAATATGCATATAATTACTGTATACATGTGTGAACTTTTTTCCCCTTGCATGCAGTACACACCGTGGCAATAGGAAATGTTAACCCCACGCATGTGATGAAATGGAGAGTGAGTTGGTCGAAGGTTCGTTGTTTATCAGTTACACAACGTCCGGTGGGAGTGACAGACGGGTCTTATCTCAGTGTAGCTCGCCGTACCTCAGTTTTTACCGATGTACAGTTGCAGACAGAAATTTTGATGTACTGTACGTGGAGTGACTAATGTAAACGTGTGACACTGCTCTTCCCCTAAAGGTATCAATAGTGGTGTTCCTCAGGGTGCTTCTTTATCACCTATACTTTCCTTCTCTTGTTAAATGATCTTACTTGTACTGATATATAAATGATCTTACTTGTACTTATATTATTACGATTGTTCCACTCTCTACATTCATCTAGTACGAGTATTGTGTTCGCGTTGTTATCTTCGTTTCCTTAGTTGCTATTGTTATTTGTTTATTGTGTTTGTTTTCTATTTTTGTGTTTGTTTTCTATTTTTGTGTTTGTTTTCTATTGCCATTTTTGTGCCACATGATCTTTGTTGACTGATGCTGGTCTGGCATGAATGTTAATATTATATCGTGTCGGTATATTACTCATTAATATTAGTTTGTAATTTTTTATTGCCTTATTTGTTATTGTTATTAGTTCCGTATATCTGGTTCCACTTTGGGGGTCGGTTTTTCTATTAGTGCTACAGGGTCTTTCAGGTCAGGTCTACTATAGTTTCCCCTTATTATAATTTATCTTAGCAAAACTGAATCACTGAGAGATCTACAGTAAAATTATTGACAACGATTGCATTGTTTTATGGCACACACACACACACACAGACCAACACACACACACACACACACACACACACACACACACAGACCAACACACACACACACACACACACACACAGACCAACACACACACACACACACACAGTCAATGTAGGCGTCGCTCAGAGTAATGACAGCACCAGCAGGTTAACACTGTACACAGCATAATTAGAAATCCTATCAGCTTATGCAAACTCTCTCTCTCTCTCTCTCTCTCTCTCTCTCTGTCTCTGTCTCTGTCTCTGTCTCTGTCTCTCTCTCTCTCTCTCTCTCACATTATTTTTATGTGTATTTCTGCTTAGCTGTCTGTCTATCCATCAATTAGTTTTTGGTTCTTTTTATTTTTTGCTACCGATGTCTCTTGCTTTTATTAGCTTCTCAAATCTTCACAGGTCGCTAGCTAAATATATACATAAAGAGAGAGAGAGAGAGAGAGAGAGACAGACAGGAATGGGACAACACCCCCCCCCCCCCCCAATGCCATGTCACTCCCAAAGGCCTGTCCAGTACAATCAGCTCTCGGTTTGTTCCCTTTGGTAGCGACGGTAATTTATTTGCGTCAGGCCACCAGCAGTCAGCAAATTAGTACCCCTCTATCTGACTCTTCTTTCTCTCTCTATCTCTCTCTCTTTTTCTTTATCTCTCTCTCTCTCTCTCTCTCTCTCTCTCTCATTTTAAAGAAACCAATAATGATTACAAATTAATTCTCATATATATATATATATATATATATATACATACATACATACACACTCGTATATTTCCCTTCCCAGTACAACAGCATACATTTCGTGTAAAAAGTTATTTATAAATTTTCTTTCGACAACCGGGCGAGTTAAAGCCGGTCACAAAAAAAAAAAAAAAAAAAAAAAAAAAAAAAAAAAATGTACATACTGTATATTGAAACGTGAAATAAATGTAGGTGTATTTTGTGTCGGGTTGTGGTGTTCCAATCACAGTCCGTCACTCCCAACACTCATGAATATATTTATGAATTTCTCCTCCCTTTCACTCTACTCTTCCAATGTTACATACAGCCTTTCACTGTATACTGTACATCTGGTGGATGACTTGTTCTCTCTGGTTTATTGCCTGCAGAGATGTAGGCAATAACAGCAGGTATTTGTACGACTCTTCGAACCAAATTTAATCGCTGTTGAGGGACCCTGTGATGTAGTCAGAAAATTGAAGTTATACGAGTCCTTTAAGGGGGTGCGGGAGTAGGAACAAGCTTGGGGGGGGGGGGTTGGGGGGTGCGGGAATAGGGGGACAGGCTTGGGGTGGGTAGAAAGCCTGTCCCCTATTCCCGCACCCCCCTAACCCTCCCCCAAGCCTGTCCCCTACTCCCGCACCCCCCAAAATCCCCCCAAGCCTGTCCCCTACTCCCGCACCCCCCAAAATCCCCCCAAGCCTGTCCCCCTACTCCCGCACCCCCTTAAATAGTGCCACGAAACACCACCTATATGGAAGGAGCTTGTTTCGTGGCATAGTCAGGAGGAATCAGAAGCCTCTAATCATTATACACGATCACAGGGCCCTTAATGTTAGCTCTTGAACTGTCCCTCCTTACCTTCTTCCCTTCTTCCTTCAGACTGGCTTTGCTATCCTTTCACTTATTCTCTGTGACCCTAGCTGTTAAACTGTCTTCAATATTATTTTTCCAGTTACACTTACATAATATTATGGGGTTTTGCTTAAATCATGACATAATATTTGTACTCTTGTGCCCCTCAACCTTCGACTACTTTTGCGTCGAGATTTAGGATTGATTGATTGATTAACCCTTACGCTGCCGTATTGTTTGCATTTGCAAACTGGTATCTACCGGATTATTAAATATTAAGGATTTATTACCTGAGTATAATGAAAAAATAGTCTGTTGTGTCTGTATTAGAATGCAAGAGTTTATTTGCTATAACTGTGTGGGAATAAGATTTTCATCAGGTGAAATTCAAATTTTGGGCGGGAATTGACGAACGCCTGTAGAGGCCTACTCCCTCAGGCCTTCTCCTTCTCCCACAGTGATGCCAGCTCAGGTTGGCTTGACGAAATTTCCCTACCATCAACTTTAGAATTTACCTTTTTGCCTCAATTATTCCCTGATTACTCATGAACATTGACGGTCTTTTTAAAATTATTTCGATTGGTAGAAATTTCCCTGTATACCATTGAACAATCTTTATATAATTTCCCTGTGAACTTCAAAATTTTATAAAACAGAGAATGTTCCCTGCACCTGGCAACACTGGTCTCCCTTGCTCGCAGCCCGCAGAGAGATGCAGCAGTATTGCCACTCGTAAATGGCTTACAGTATAATTATTATTTTGTTATCAGCAATAAATACATTTTGCCTATTTTCTTTTCGCTCATATGTGTATATGAATAAATATTCTTGTCCTTGAACTACTAAAACTAAGTAATGACTGATTTATTCAATACTTGGAATGCATTTGCCACCTCAACCTCCCTCCCACTATAGCCTAATAGTTACGTTCCCACTAAATACTTGTAACTCAGAAAGCATGGCAGTGATAACCACTGCACACATAATAATAATAATAATAATAGAGGCGAGATAGATCAGAAAAGATAATGAAAGTAGAATTTCCAAGCAAACATGTTTTGGTAAGTTGTCAAACAGCAGAAACTTATTATCTGCTGGGCAAGCTGAGATGAAGTTGGCAAACAGAAAGTTATTATTATTATAAATAGCATGAGGCCCATAGGAGCTTATGTCACTCATAGGAAAATATATTTGTTATAAAGAGGTGTATATATATGGCAAACGGGAAGTATTTGTAGTAGCCTAATGGAAACGGTAAAATATTACATTATTTAGGATTATCACTAAAGACTTATCAATTGTTTATTCTTAGAGGAAGAAGGAAAAAAATATCACGTACCACAGGCTAGTGAGGAAGTATGACAAAAACTAAAAATGCGTAGCCTATTAGGCCCTATAAGGCTATAAACCATTATAGAAGCCTTGTACAAATATCCATTACTTACATAACACGAATAATAAAATAAATTTCATTGTTGTACAATTTACAATACATGCTTTACTGTACAAATCTATACAGTAATTATTATTTTGTCCTTATAACTGTCTCTGGGTGGATGGGTAAATAATAAGGGCCGAGACACACAGGTTCTTTGTAATGGTTACACAAGGATCAACACACACTTGTCACACAGTAACACCACTGTAGTGGGAACGTGAAGGTGAAGAAAAGTCACAATGGTAGACAAATGATTTATTACCATACAGTTTAGCCTCTTCAGTGGTGAATAGTCAAAGGACGTGTGTGTGGTCCTTGTATGTCCATCACAAACCGTCCGTGTGTCCTCTGGGCCTAATAGTTCAATAACACAAATTTTGCAAACATATGAATATAGCCTACTGTACACCATATAACTAATGAATGGTAAATACTAATATAAAAAGTTCCAATCATATAGTATATTGACGCATTACGACGAAATAACAAAAACCACGGCCGCCGGTCGGTTATAAACCAAAACGAGCTGCCAGAATACTGGCTAGTAGGCTCCAATAAACATAAGTTTACCACCTAATGTCTCATATTATACTCCAACAACTGTCCTGGCTGAGTTTTGTGTTTGGTGCCAAACCATGGTGAGTTGTCAGTAACCACCAAGTACCTAAACCTACCATTCCCACTTTTAAACAATTATTATAAGTGAAAACAGCATATGCTGTCGGTGGCACTGGGGAGTGCTCTGTTGCTAACAGCATATGCTGTCGGCGGCAGTGTAAGGGTTAATCTATGTATGATATTATCGAATCCTTCCATGGGGGATACACACATATAGATATATATTTTGGTGGTGGGTAAATTTAACGAGGAATAGCATGGAGTTATACAGCATTATTAATACACTATAATATTCCCTTTAATATAATACATACACCATATCAATGTATATAGAATGTTATCGAATCCTTCCATGGGGGATACACACATATAGATATTTTGGTGGTGGATAAATTTAACGAGGAATAGCATGGAGTTATATAGCATTATTAATTTACTATAATATTCCCTTTAAAATAATACATACACCATATCAATCTATGTATGATCAAATAATGAATATAATCAGTAGGTAGGATTTTATAGGGACCTTCCATGGGGGATACACACATAAATATATTTTGGTGGTGGATAAATTTAACGAGGATAGCATGGATTTATATAGCATTATTAATTTACTATAATATTTGCTTTAATACAAAACATACACTATATCAATCTATGTATGATATTATCGAATCCTTCCATGGGGGATACACACATATATATTTATTTTGGTGGTGGATAAATTTAACGTGGATAGCATGGAGTTATATAGTATTATTAATCTACTATAATATTCCCTTTAAAATAATACATACACGATATTAATCTATGTAGGATAAAATAATGAGTTTCATGGGGGATACACACATATATATATTTTGGTGGTGTATAAATTTAATTAATACACAATAATAATCCCATTAATTTAAAACATACACCATATTAATCTATGTAGGATTTAATAATGAGTATAATCAGTATGTAGGATGTTATATTTATCAATGGTTTTTGTTGCCTAGGATTTTAGTTAGTATGCGCATGCCCTTATAGAATGGATGGATGAACGCGGTGGGTTTGAACATTCACTAACTCACTCGCTTACACATTCACTCACTCGCTTACACATTCACTCACTCGCTTACACATTCACTCACTCGCTCACATATTCACTAACTCACTCGCTCACACACACATTCGCTTATTCACTCGCTTACACATTCACTCACTCACTCACACATTCACTCACTCCCTCACACACACATTCACTTATTCACTCGCTCACACATTCACTTATTCACTCACATTCAGTAACTAACTCACTCGCTCACACATTCACTCACTCACTCGCTTACACATTCACTCACTCACTCGCTCACACATTCACTTATTCACTCGCTCACACATTCACTTATTCACTCGCTCACACATTCACTAACTCACTCGCTTACACATTCGCTTACTCACTCACACACACATTCACTTATTCACTCGCTCACACATTCACTCACTCGCTCACACACACATTCACTTATTCACTCGCTCACACATTCACTTATTCACTCGCTCACTCGCTTACACATTCACTTATTCACTCACTCACACATTCACTTATTCACTCGCTCACACATTCACTTATTCACTCACATTCAGTAACTCACTCACTCACACACACATTCACTTATTCACTCGCTCACACATTCAGTAACTCACTCACACATTCACTTATTCACTCGCTCACACACATTCACTTATTCACTCACATTCAGTAACTCACTCACTCACACACACATTCACTTATTCACTCACATTCAGTAACTCACTCACACACACATTCACTTATTCACTCACATTCACTCACTCACTCGCTCACACATTCAGAGAGAGAGAGAGAGAGAGAGAGAGAGAGAGAGAGAGAGAGAGAGAATATAACTAAACTATTATTATATAGGTGTAATTATTTTTATTAATATTTATACAATGGTATTCATTGATAAAAAAAAAAAAAAAAAAACAACAATAGCGCTCACACACATACACATACATACATACATACACATACATACATACATACACACAGATACATACATACATACACACACACACCACGAGGTTGGCTGGCGGTCTACTCTCTCTCTCTCTCTCTCTCTCTCTCTCTCTCTCTCTCTCATATATATCCCTTTCTCTCCTTCCTTTCCTCCCTTTTTACTCTCTCTTTCCTCCCTCATTCTCTTTCCTCCCTTTGTTTCCTCATTCCCTTTCCTCCTTTACTCTCTTTCTCTCTCCTCCCTCGATCACTCTCTTTTCTCAGTTTCTCTCCTCTCTCTCTTTTCTCCCTTTCCTTCCTCACTGCCTTTCCTCCCTTTCCTTCCTCTCACTCCCTTTCCTTCCTCCCTTACTCTCCCTCATTCGCCTTTCCTCCCTTTTCTCCCTTCCCTCTCTTTCCTCTCTCTCTCTCTCTCTCTCTCTTTTATACATCTCACTCTACCACACCTATACACATTCTAACACATCTCATTCTACACACACACACACACACACACTCATTCTACACACACACATTCTACACACACACATTCTACACACACTCTCTCTCTCTCTCTCTCTCTCTCTCTCTGAAGCATATATGGATGGTGATAAATTATAATATAGATATTGGTAATCATTAACTAGATATGGAGCGGAAAGTATAACAATAGAATAAGCTTAAATAAGAGGAGCTAGATTCTTTTGTTATAGTGAATTGTTTGTTTCCATATTTCTTCCTTCATGTTTGCTATCCCTTCACTCCATCTTTTTCCTTCTATCCTTTCCTTACTTTTCCTTCGTGTGTGTTATCCCTCCTCTCTGTCTCTCTCTTTCCTTACTTTTCCTTCGTGTGTTTGCTATCCCTTCACTCCATCTTTTTCCTTCTATCCTTTCCTTACTTTCCTTCGTGTTTGCTGTCCCTTCACTCCATCTTTTTTTTTCCTTCCCTCCTTTCCTTACTTTTCCTTCGTGTGTGTTATCCCTCCTCTCTGTCTCTCTCTCTCCTTTCTTTTCCTTCGTGTTTGCTATCCCTTCACTCCATCTTTTTCCTTCTATCCTTTCCTTACTTTTCCTTCGTGTGTGTTATCCCTCCTCTCTGTCTCTCTCTCTCCTTTCCTTTCTTTTCCTTCGTATGTTTGCTATCCCTTCACTCCATCTTTTTTTTTCCTTCTATCCTTTCCTTACTTTCCTTCGTGTGTTTGCTATCCCTTCACTCCATCTTTTTTTTTCCTTCTATCCTTTCCTTACTTTCCTTCGTGTTTGTTGTCCCTCCTCTCTGTCTCTCTCTCTCCTTTCCTTACTTTTCCTTCATGTGTGTTATCCCTCCTCTCTGTCTCTCTCTCTCCTTTCTTTTCCTTCGTGTTTGTTGTCCCTCCTTTCCATCTGTCTCCTTCTCCTTTCCTTACTTTTCCTTCGTGTGTTTGCTGTCCCTTCACTCCATCTTTTTCCTTCTATCCTTTCCTTACTTTTCCTTCGTGTTTGCTATCCCTTCACTCCATCTAGCTGTCTCTTCTCTGTTGTGGTCTATAGCATTGAGGCTGTGTGTCTGTCTGTCTGTCTGTTTGTTTCCTGGCATAGTTAGTTAGTTAGTTAGTTAGGAATCAATCTCAGACCCTTATTATTAAACTTTTTCAGACTAACTAGCATTTCGAAGCAGTTTCATTCACGACTAATTGATTATAACAACAACAGCTCAAACAAACAGAATAAAGAAACCATTCACTGCTTCGAAAACATAACAACAACAGCTCATACAAACACATAGAATAACAACTTAAACCATTCACTGCTTCGAACATTATAACAACAACAACTCATACAAACAGAATAAACAAACCAGTCACTGCTTCGAACATTATAACAACAACAGCTCAAACAAAATAACAGAATAAACAAACCATTCACTGCTTCGAACATTATAACAACAACAGCTCATACAAACAGAATAAACAAACCAGTCACTGCTTCGAAATCATTCATAACAACAACAGCTCATACAAACAGAATAAACAAACCATTCACTGCTTCGAACATTATAACAACAACAGCTCATACAAACAGAATAAACAAACCATTCACTGCTTCGAACATTATAACAACAACAGCTCATACAAACAGAATAAACAAACCATTCACTGCTTCGAACATTATAACAACAACTCATACAAACAGAATAAACAAACCATTCACTGCTTCGAACATTATAACAACAACAGCTCATACAAACAGAATAAACAAACCATTCACTGCTTCGAACATTATAACAACAACAGCTCATACAAACAGAATAAACAAACCATTCACTGCTTCGAACATTATAACAACAACAGCTCATACAAACAGAATAAACAAACCATTCACTGCTTCGAACATTATAACAACAACAGCTCATACAAACAGAATAAACAAACCATTCACTGCTTCGAACATTATAACAACAACAGCTCATACAAACAGAATAAACAAACCATTCACTGCTTCGAAATTATTCACAACAACAGCTCATACAAAAAATAACAAATTAAACCATTCACTGCTTCGAACATTATAACAACAACAGCTCATACAAACAGAATAAACAAACCATTCACTGCTTCGAACATTATAACAACAACTCATACAAACAGAATAATAGAACAACAAATTAAACCATTCTCTGCTTCGAAATCATAACAACAACAGCTCATACAAACAGAATAAACAAACCATTCTCTGCTTCGAAAACATAACAACAACAACTCATACAAATAGAATAAACAAACCATTCACTGCTTCGAACATTATAACAACAACAACAGCTCATACAAAAAACAGAATAAACAAACCATTCACTGCTTCGAACATTATACAAAAAATAGAATAACAAAACCATTCACTGCTTCGAAATCAATCATAACAACAACTCATACATACAAATATAAGAATAACAAAATAATTCACTGCTTCGAAATCATAACAACAACAGCTCAAACAAAATAATAGAACAACAAATTAAACCATTCACTGCTTCGAACATTATAACAACAACAACTCATACAAACAGAATAAACAAACCATTCACTGCTTCGAACATTATAACAACAACAACTCATACAAACAGAATAACATAACCATTCACTGCTTCGAACATTATAACAACAACAACTCATACATACAAATATAAGAATAACATAACCATTCTCTGCTTCGAAATTAACCTGAAATAAATATGGTGACGTCTGGCAGAATTGCAAACATATGAACAAGTCCTAACTCTAAAAATAATTAAGATGTTTTATGAATACCGACCCATGCACCTGTTATAATTAATTGTTACTGCAGATTTATCAACAAGAAAAATCGACTCCCTTTATTAAAAAAAAAAACTTATATAATTAAATGAAGCCTATGATATTATTGAACAGACAGACAGACACACCCTTTAATGAAGCCTATAATATTGAACAGACAGACAGACAGACAGGCAGACACTCTGAAATAAAACCTATAATATTACTAGTCTATATCGTAGTGTACTGTGTCTGTGCTGTTGAATTATACACACACACACACACTTGACATTATCCTATAGCACCCCCCACCCTGACCCCATGCATACCCCTCTCCTGGCTTGAGTTTACAGTCCCCCCAACCCCCCACCCCCTTGTCTCTCTCTCTCTCTCAATTCCGATCTTTCTCTCTTTCTCAGTCTCTCTCAACCTCCCCCCCTTCTGTCTCTCTCTTAGCCCCCCCCCCCTCTCTCTCTCTCCTCTTTCTCTCTCAACCCCCCACCCTCTCTCTCTCTCAACCCCCCACCCTCTCTCTCTCTCTCTCCTCTTTCTCTCTCAACCCCCCCACCCTCTCTCTCTCTCTCCTCTTTCTCTCTCAACCCCCCCACCCTCTCTCTCTCTCTCCTCTTCCATGCTTGCTGTTCAATCTTTCTTTTTTTCACAAGGCAAGATTCTTTTGTTGGTGAATTGGAAGGTATTTTTTATTCCTCCAAACACAGAGAGAGAGAGAGAGAGAGAGAGAGAACCTTACTAAGCTATACACACACACAGGAGAGAGAGAGAGAGAGAGAGAGAGAGAGAGAGAGAGAGAGAGAGAACCTTAATTACTAAGCTATACACACACACAGGAGAGAGAGAGAGAGAGAGAGAATGGGTAAACAGTACTATATGACCTTATGGCAAGAAACAGATCCCTAACTATTATTAAGTACCATTGAGGGTGTCTGTCTGTCTGTTTTTGTCTGGAATAGTTAGAAGGAATCTGCCTTAATTAATTCCATTTTACCAACAAGATATTCTCACCTTATGTACCGTACGCTATATATTGCAAATTTGACCATAAAAAAAAAAAATCTAATAAAAATAAAATGGACAAGTGCAATTAAATACGTGTTGAAGACGAATATAATTATTTTTCTCTCCACAAACATTAATTAATTTGTTACTTTTTACTTCTTTCCAGGCCATGAAACTAAAGTCCTCAAAATCAAGGATCATCTTGATATGAGAGGCACACAAACACTTGCTGCTGCAGCCTCCACAAACCCCACACCATCCACTACACTACATGACACAACACCCACACATGCCAAGGAACATCAATATAACACCATACCATACACAAATACTATCATCTCTTACACCCTGCCCACCCCAAACTAATCTCCAGAAACACATCCATACTCAAATCACTCATCAGTCCATCCAAACACTCAAAAACAACACACAGCTGCATGTACCACCTCCTGACATCCACCCATCTGAATCGTCCCTTCCCCGTGAGGACAGAGTCCACCTGGCCAGGCTGTGATGTGGCGAGAAGCTGGATGGAGCCATCGTGTTTGCCTGTCCGGGATGCAACACAGCACTCCATTTTATTAAACACATTATGGAAGACTACAATATACACAACCACACTCACCAACAACACAACATACACTCTCTGAACAACACACACACTGTGGCAGAGCCCGGTTCAGGCCATGGCCTTCCTCGGGAGCTCGGGGCTGCTTGGCCAGACACCTTGAGGAACTTCAACAACAACAATCGGATAGGATTTTTTTATATTTGAGGATGAAAGCTATAAGATCTACCTATTAGGTCTGGAAAACCATGTTGGATGAGGGAGAAAATAATACTGTAGAAAGGAAGAAGGAAATACAAAGAAGAGATAAGGATTGTTATTAAATGAATGGGGCACCAGGTTAAAAATAATAGAGTATAGAGGTTAGGTCTGTCAAAATAATACTAGTATATAGTAAGGTACGTTTTTTTTATTTCAATATATATATATATTTATATATATATTTCTTGAGGAGGGTAAGGTGTTGTTGACATATTGGATGTTGTCTGTTAATGTGCCTACAACATCTTACATCCCTCAAGTGAACAAAGTTATCCACTGCGGGGATATCAAACATTAAAACTTGTAATTTGGCTTAAGGGGAGATTCTTTTGTTGGCCAATTAAGGGTAGAGTATACTTATGGTACATTGGAGTGCCTTGATTCATCCAAACTATGCCAGGAAACAGGACCAGATGAACAAAAATAATGGTGTTCTGTTGCTTGGAATAGTTTGGAGGAATCATTTGCTCTAGATTTACCAACACTGTACTTCCCCCTTAAAAGGTCTGTGATTCCTCCAAACCATGCCACGAAACAACAGATCCCCGTGTTAGTATTCTTCAGGGCATTTGTCTGTCTGTTTTGTGGCACAGTTGTTGGGAGTAATCAGTAGCCTTCTATATTTGCCAACAAGACATTCTCCGTTAACAACAATACCTGCTGATGATTTTACAAAACATTCACGCGGCACAAACCTCGTCTTCCATGCAGACCTGGACAAAACCTAAACTAACTAACTAACTAACTAACTAACTAACTAACTAAGCTTCCTTCCTGTTGGCAATGAACTAAAAAACGCATCAGACACCAATAATCAGTTACAGGGGGAAAGTTTTGTGTTGGTAAATCTGGAGCAACTAACTGACAGATTCCTCCAAAAAACTATTCCAAGCAACAACAGAACACCATTATTTTTGCTCTTCTGGTCCTGTTGTTTCCTGGCATACTTTGGAGGAATCAATTAAGGCACTCCAATGTACCAAAAAAGAACTATACCACCTTAAAGGGATGTATGTGTGTTGGTAAATCATCTGGAGTAACTGACTAATTCCTCCAAAAAACTATTCTTCCACGCAACAACAAAAGTCCACCATTATATTTTTGTTCATCTGCTGGTCTTGTCGTTTCCTGGGGCATACTTTGGAGGAATCAATTAAGGCACTCCAAGCAATATACCAAAAGTGTAATTATTGTATGTATTCCCTTATTTAAAAACTGTGCCTGCGTTTTGTTTTTATCTATGTACATACACATTTCAAAACTATTAATAATAATAATAATAATAATCCAAAAACTTCATTCAATATACAAATGTCACAGGTGTATCATGAGCTTTTTTTTTTATTTTAACTATCCTGGTGAAAATACACAGATTCCCCCCCTTTTTTTTTTTTTTTTTTTTTTTTTTTTTTTTTTTTTTTTTCAGTAATAATATGGGAGATAAATGTTTGGCTTCCTGTACACTCCCAATCCAAAATTTGTATCCAGGTCTTGTTGTTGAAGTTTGGAATCATTTGACATACTAGTGAACCAATTACAAGGCTTATCCTGTTTCATATTTGTATCCAGGTCTTGTTGTTGAAGTTTGGAATCATTTGACATACTAGTGAACCAATTACAACACGTATCCTGTTTCATATTTGTATCCAGGTCTTGTTGTTGAAGTTTGGAATCATTTGACATACTAGTGAACCAATTACAAGGCTTATCCTGTTTCATATTTGTATCCAGGTCTTGTTGTTGAAGTTTGGAATCATTTGACATACTAGTGAACCAATTACAACGCTTATCCTGTTTCATATTTGCTTGAGCTCGCTTAATACTCCATCAGGCTATTCGAAGCAAGCCTGGATACATATTTTGGATGGCGAGCGTAAATTCCATAAGTTTCAAGGGAAGTACGTACCAAGTTATGTGATAAAATTTTTGGTGTTATCAAATTATTGGTACGTGTGATTTATTATGGACTGCGTTACGTTTTTCCGAACAAGCCGAGAGATTATTAGTCAAACTTGGGCAACAGTATATTTTCACCAGGAATATACAATGGTGGTAGTCCAGTCTAGTTAAATTCATGGGTCGATTCCACAGTCATTCTTTGTGGTTCGTAGGCACCCAAACGAAAGTATGTTAGCCGTTTAAATGACTTATGGCTGAGTTACTGTATTTAATGAATTTGATGAGTAAACTATGCAGTGATCATCATTATCTAACTGTTGGATAGATTTTGTGAATGTGGATACTCACTCAGCTTTTGGAAAATAATGAAGCCTTACAAATGTGGTTGGTTGGTTGGGAAGCTAACAAACGAATGAATACCACTGTGGAATCGACCCCATGTCCTAATAAAAAACAAAAAAATATAAAGAAACAAAACCCTTCTCATCTACAGACAGCAGAGCCCTATTCTTCCTTCCCAAGTGAGGAAATGCCTAACTACAAAAGCATGTAAATAGTAAATACAGTATTATTAAAAAAAAAACACATGTGAACGCTTGATGAGATGAACTGTTGGCCTGTGTTAAGTTCAATGATGACTTAATGAAGGCCTTAGTGGTGGTGGTGGTGATAATAATAATAATAATAATAATAATAATAATAATAATAATAATAATAATAATAATAATAATAATAATAATAGTAATAATATAATAACAATATAATAATAATAATAAAAATAATAAAAATAATACAATAATAATAGTAATAATAGTAATAACAGTAATATAATAATAATAATAATAATAATATAATAATAATAATAATAATAATAATAATAATAATAATATATAATAATAATAATGATAGTCAACAATTGCATTATACAGTACAGTATTTCATAATAATAATATTTTACCACTTTACCCTTTTAATTAATATTTATATATATAATATATTTTCTTTTGAGTGCACTTAATCATTAATGAACTGTGAAACTTGATATACACACACACAAAATATACACAGCAATGTACATATGAAAAGAGAAAGTTTATAAAGATCAAAACTAGGCATTGATAAATTTTCTGGACCCATTGGAAGGTGGGGGGTTAATAAGTGGAGATTCATTAGTTAAGGGGGTGCGGGTATAGGGGGGGGGGTTTGGGGGGTGCGGGAGTAGGGGGACAGGCTAGGGGGGGGTGTTGGGTTTGGGGGATGCGGGAATAGGGGGACAAGCTTGGGGGGGGGGGGTTTAGGGGGTGTGGGAGTAGGGGGACAAGTTTGGGGGGGATGGGGGATTTTGGGGGGGTGCGGGAGTAGGGGGACAAGCTTGGGGGGGGGGGGGTTAGGGGGTGTGGGAGTAGGGGGACAAGCTTGGGGGGGGTTGGGTTGGGTTTGGGGGGTGCGGGAATAGGGGGACAGGCTTGGGGTGGGTAGAATGCCCGTCCCCTATTCCCGCAGCCCCCCTAACCCCCCCCCCCAAGCCTGTCCCCCTATTCCCGCACCCCCCCAAGCCTGTCCCCCTACTCCCGCACCCCCCCCCCCAAGCCTGTCCCCCTACTCCCGCACCCCCCCCAAAATCCCCCCCCCCAAGCCTGTCCCCCTACTCCCGCACCCCCCCCAAAATCCCCCCCCCCAAGCCTGTCCCCCTATTCCCGGCACCCACTTAAGACAAATTTTATTACATTGGAGTGCCTTGATTCCTCTTAACTTCTAAAGCTAACAAATAATTATAATGGTAGCTTTTTAAAATCACTATACTTACTATCCCCTTAATTAAACATGGGAGAGTTGAGGATAGGTGAGAGTTGTTGGAGAGTGAGTGAGTGAGTGAGTGAGTGAGAGTGGAAGAAACTCACTCGACATTTAATTAACCTCAAAAAGCGCTGAATGAATCCATGTGAAAATAGTCGACCACAC
The DNA here is from genome assembly GCA_033782935.1 of Petrolisthes cinctipes. NCBI lineage: Eukaryota > Metazoa > Arthropoda > Malacostraca > Decapoda > Porcellanidae > Petrolisthes > Petrolisthes cinctipes. The sequence continues at coordinate 116,067 of JAWQEG010000240.1, read as the reverse complement.
ACAGTCAGAATTATACACATCCAATCATGACAAAAAACTAGAAGCCTTGGATAAAAATGATAGTAATAGTAGTAGTAGTAGTAGTAGTAGTAGTAGTAGTAGTAGTAGTAGTAGTAGTGGTAGTAGTAGTAATAGTAGTAGTAGTAATAGTAGTAGTAGTAATAGTGGTAGTAGTAATAGTGGTAGTGGTAGTAATAGTAGTAGTAATAGTAGTAGTAATAGTAGTAGCAATAGTAGTAGTAATAGTAGTAGTAATAGTAGTAATAGTAATAGTAGTAATAGTAATAGTAGTAATAGTAATAGTAATAGTAATAATGTTTGGTTGTATGATACACAAAAATAGTCATAATTTGCTCTAAACATTTGTACAAGAATTATAAAAATCAGAATAAATCATTTGAGAAAAGCTTATATATAAAGTACAGACACCAGCCACAATGGAAAGATTTACAACTCGGAGGAAAACGTTATCTTCGTCGTACAATTCCTATGCAGTGCGAATTTAGCAATGAAACGTCTTGACCTTGAAGTAGTAGTTTAAGGAGGTTAGGGAATAGGGGGACAGGCTTTGGGGGGGGGGGGTTTAGGTGGTGCAGGGGTAGGGGGACAGGCTTGAGGGGGTTAGGGGGGTGCAGGAGTAGGGGGACAGGCCTGGGGTGGGTGGGAATAGGGGGACAGGCTTTGGGGGGGGGGTTTAGGGGGTGCAGGGGTAGGGGGACAGGCTTGAGGGGGGGTTAGGGGGGTGCAGGAGTAGGGGGACAGGCTTGAGGGGGTTAGGGGGGTGCGGGAGTAGAGGGACAGGCTTGGTGGGGGGGGGGGGGAGGTTAGGGTGTGTGTGGGAATAGTTTACAGGCTTTCTACCCACCCCAAGCCTGTCCCCCTATTCCCGCACCCCCCCCCCAAGCCTGTCCCCCTATTCCCCCCCCCCCCCAAGCCTTAAGGACCCTGTGATCTTGTACGACAATTGGAGGCTTCTGATTCCTCCTGACTATGCCACAAAAAAACAAGCTCCTTCCATATAGGTGTGTGTGTGTGTGTGTGTGTGTGTTTATCATGGCAATATTTGAAGGACTCGTTTACCTCCAATTTTCTGACTACATCACACACACACAGGGTCCCTTAAGGTGGTAATTCTTTTTTGGTACATTGGAGTGGTGCCTCGATTCCTCCAAAGTATGCCAGGAAACAACAGGACCAGAAGAGCAAAAATAATAGTGTTCTGTTGTTGCTTGGAATAGTTTGGAGGATTCAGTCAGTTGCTCCAGATTTACCAACACAAAACTTACCTCCTTAATAATAATATAACTGTTGAATGTATTGATGTTTTAACCTTATACCAAAGCACCAAAAATGTATCTAGGCAACAATAACAATAACACTGAAAGGATTTTATTGAAGCCCTGTTTGGTTGGTTAATAAGAGAAGAGATAATGTTTTTCCAATGTGACTGACTGACTGACTGACTGACTGTATGGGCCGTATGTCAAGAATATATTGGTGTTGTTGTTGGTGTTGTTGTTGACGGTGATGATGTGGTACTGTTAATGATGACTTTATATAGATACACTACAGAGATATCATTGTAAATACCATGGATAATCTTGGATACAGTGACTCCATACATAGATTACAGAGCCATCATTGTAAATACCATGGATAATCTTGGATACAGTGACTCCATACATAGATTACAGAGATATCATTGTAAATACCATGGATAGTCTTACATATGATGACTCCATACATAGATTACAGAGCCATCATTGTATCGGTACCATGCCTTCGTAAATACCATGGATAGTCTTACATATGATGACTCCATAGATAGATTACAGAGCCACCATCGTGAACACCATGGATAGTCTTGCATATGATGACTTCATAGATAATATTATAGAGCCATCATTGTATCATTACCACTCCATCGTAAATACCATGGATAGTTTTGGATACGATGACTCCATAGATATATTACAGAGCCACCATCGTGAACACCATGGATAGTCTGGGATACGATGACTCCATAGATAGATTACAGAGCCATCATTGTACCGGTACCATGCCATCGTAAACACCATGGGTAGTCTTACATACGACCCTATTTGCAAACACAGTAATCATGAGTTTATACAGATGATGATAAACAAAACAAACGAACAAACGCACAAACACTTCAGCACGACAGCAGAGTACATCCGTGAACGATAAAAAAGTAAATAGAAAACACAAAACACATATAATAAATAAATACCGTTAACATGTTGATGAACCACACACACACACACACACACACACACCAATGCTTCACTAATGGGTTAATGGGGAGATTCTCTTATGGGTGATTTAGAAGGCTACTGAATCCTCCTAACAATGGCAGAAAACAGACACCCTTAATGGTAATAATAATAATAATAATAGGGGATCTGTTTTATGGTTCAGGTTGGAGGAATCAGAGGCCTTCTATTTTACCAACCAAAGAATTTTTTATGGGTGATTTAGAAGGCTACTGAATCCTCCTCCTAATAATAATAATAGGGGATCTGTTTTGTGGTTCAGTTTGGAGGAATCAGAGACCTTCAATTATACCAACCAAAGAATTTCCCGTTAAGGTGTTAGTTAGTACTGTGTTGGTAAATCTGGAGCAACCGATTCCTCCAAAAAACTATTCCAGGCAAGAGGACACCACCATTATTTTTGTCAATCCAAGGAAGGTTATACAAGGAAGGATATAATATTATGTACGTCTATGTCAGAATATCAAAAGTTTCTCCAAAATTCATACATAGAAAAATGTTTACAAAAAACCACCGCAACACTTCATGAAAAGAATGTTGTTGTTGTTGTTGTTGTTGTTGTTGTCTTTCTTGGAGTGGCATTGTGCAGTTATCATAGTACAGTACAATATTTAACGGGATAGTATATAATATTATTTGGTATATTGGAGTGCCTTGATTCCTCCAAAGTATAATATTATATGTCAGGAAACAGGACCAGATTAACGAAAATAATGACATCCCAGCATATGTTTGGAATAGTTTGGAGGAATCATTTACCCCCCCGATTCCTCCAAAGAATAATATTATATGTCAGTAAACAGGACCAGATTAATGAAAACAATGACATCCCAGCATATGTTTGGAATAGTTTGGAGGAATCATTTACCCACTGATTCCTCCAAAGTTTTTTTTTTTAACTGATCTATTGGTGCACTGTAAATTTTGAGTTATTATTGAATGTAAAGCGAGAAATATATAGTTGTTGTTATAATTGTTTACAGTAAGAATTTCAATACATTAGACTCTCGGTAAACAGTAGAATGAATAAATACTTGAATCCACCACTTTATTTTACACTCGTTGAAGACCACCTAATGTTTTTCCAGGCTTCTGATTCATCATTACCATACATACTAAGTGATTTACTGTGCCTCTGTTGAAAGGATATATATATATGTGCTAAATTTAATCATCTTATATTGAGGGATTAATGTATATATATGTGATTTACTGTGCCTCTGTTGAAAGGATATAATATGTGCTAAATTTAATCATCTTATATTGAGGGGATTACTGTATATATATAAGTGATTTACTGAGCCCATGTTGAAAGGATTTATTATGTGCTAAATTTAATCATCTTATATTGAGAGATTAATGTATATATATGTGATTTACTGAACCTCTGTTGAAAGGATATATCATGTGTTAAATTTAATCATCTTATATTGAGCGGATTACTGTATATATATAAGTGATTTACTGAACCTGTGTGAAAATGATAGTTCTACATTGAATTAAAGGGAGAAGTTCTGTGTTGGTAAATCTATAGCAATTAATATCCTCCATCCAAACTATTCCAAGCAACAGAACACTATTATTTTTGCTCTTCTGGTCCTGTTGTTTCCTGGCATACTTTGGAGGAAATCATGGCACTCCAATGTACCAAAAAAAGAATTACACCTTAATCATCTTATATCAAGGGCATAATGTACGGTTTGTTTTTTGGCCACCGGATAAGGGAGAATGGCATATGTCAAGCAGTATAGTAATCATCAATAAACCCTTTACTGTACATCAAATAATTTCCATACATTATCATATCCACCACCACAAACTAACTCCATTAAAACGTAGCATTGGGTGTTCGACGCGTGTGTAATGTGGGATGAAAACAACAATACCTCCATCAGTGTTAAATCAGGCTAAAATGATGAGTATAGAGTTGACCCTGGATATACAATGAATAAATACTTGTATCCACCACTTACTTCATTTTACACTCATTGAAGACCACCAAATGTTTTCCCAGGCTTTGGTTAGTTATCACAATACAAACTAATTAATTTACTGAGTCTGTATTAAATGGATAGTGAAAAAAATTTAATCACCTTATAGAGTATAATTATATAAGTGATTTACTGATCCTGTATTAAAAGGATAGTGCAAATTTTAATCACCTTATAGAGTATAATTATATAAGTGATTTACTGATCCTGTATTAAAAGGATAGTGCAAATTTTAATCACCTTATAGAGTATAATTATATAAGTGATTTACTGATCCTGTATTAAAAGGATAGTGCAAATTTTAATCACCTTATAGAGTATAATTATATAAGTGATTTACTGATCCTGTATTAAAAGGATAGTGCAAATTTTTAATCATCTTATATTGAGGACCGTCTGTATAATTATATAAGTGATTTACTGAGCCTGTGTTAAAAGGATAGTATTAAATTTATTCATCTTATATCAAGGGTCGACTGTGTATATATATTTACAAAAACTTGGTGCAAATACTGTATAATTATGACAGGCCTCAAAAAGTATCAACTCTACAGAATACCTCACACGATAGACACCAAATAATACCTTTATGTATGTATGTATGTATGTTATGTATTTGAGAAACATAAAAAATATATATTATTATTATTATTTATAGCTATGCGCACACTATAACTATGAACGTCAAAACACGACTCGTTCCCAAGTTTAGTCAACTGTACAAAGCAAATCACCTTAAGCCTGAGAATTTAATTAGCTGTCTGTTACTGTAATGTCACTCACTCACTTATTTACTTTCATTAATCAAGGACCCTGTGATTGTGTATGAGAATTGGAGGCTTCTGATTCCTCCTGACCATGCCACGAAACAAGCTCCTTCCCTATAGGTGTGTGTGTGTGTGTGTGTTTCGTGGCAAATTTCGAAGGACTCGTTTATCTCCAATTTTCTGACTACATCACACACAGGGTCCCTTAAGGGTGGTAGTAGTAATTGTACAATGTTGATAAATCTGGAGCAAATGATTCCTCCAAACTATTCCAGGCAACAAGGATACCACTATTTTTTATCTGGGTGTGTTTCCTGGCATCATATTTTGGAGGAATCGAAGCACTCCAATGTACCAAAAGTATACTACTACTATCCTCTTAATTTAATATATAGTACATTGTAGCACCTTCTCCTGTCAGCACCTCAATTTCCTGACACACACACACACACACACACATACTGTTTACATTAATTTCTTTCTACATTTTGCTCATCTAGGCATCTTCAGAATACAAAGATATCGATATTGAGGGAGTGAGGTGTTAGAACTATAGATAGATAGCTAGATAGCTAGATAGATAGATAGATAGGTAGGTAGGTAGGTAGGTAGATAGGTAGGTAGGTAGGTAGGTAGGTAGGTAGGTAGGTAGGTAGGTAGATAGATATAGATAGGTAGGTAGGTAGATAGATATAGATAGGTAGGTAGGTAGATAGATATAGATAGATAGGTAGATAGCTAGATAGATAGATACATAGGTAGGTAGATAGACAGAATCACAAAGTTAATGGGAAGTACCGGTCTATAGTAAAATGTTTTTGGTGATGGTAAATATGGAGCAACAGTATTATATTCTTCCAAAATATTCCAAGCAACAACAGAATACCATTATAACTATATCCATGGGTTCTGTCTGTTTCCTGATGACATACTGTACTCTGGTTGAATCAAGGCACTCCAATATACCACAAGTAGGCTATATAATTATACCCTCTTCTTAATTAGTCAAACACAGCAGTCAAGAATTGGAGATACTGTCAGGAAAACATGCACAAACTTTTATCATTATACAGTAAGTGGTTGTAGAGTTACGGTGAGGAGTTTGTAACCACAGTGGTGTCTTCAACTGAGAATATTATAGGTTTGGAAGGGGGAGTGAATGTGAGTGTGTATGAATCAACTATTTTACTGTATATTCTGTCTCTCTGTTCACTGGGTATTCTGTCTCTCTCTCTCTCTCTCTCTCTCTCTCTCTCTCTCTCTCTCTTTCTCTTTCTCTGTTCACTGTGTATTCTGTCTCTCTCTCTCTGTTCACTGGGTATTCTCTCTCTCTCTCTCTCTCTCTCTCTCTCTCTCTCTCTCTCTGTCTGTTCACTGGGTATTCTCTCTCTCTCTCTCTCTGTGTTCACTGGGTATTCTGTGTTAAAAGGATATAATTATGTGCTTAATTTAATCATCTTATATCGAAGGTGTACTGTATGTATAAGTAATTTACTGAGCCTGCATTAAAAGGATACCGTATACTATGTGACAAATTTAATCATCTTATACCGAGGGCCTAATGTACATACTGATGATGATAATGACGGTGAATGAATGAACGAATGAATACATCAAGGTGGTTACAAATACCTCACTGTAACTGTACATAAAAAATTACAGTACATATTATCATGAGCCAATGTAAATCACCACAAGAAATGCTAAATACTGTACATCTATTTTTTTATATTAGTTAGTAATGAAAACTTGAGAGACAGTCTGTATGAACAAAACACCACCACACTACTGTCCGACTAGGAAGGAAAGGAGGGGAGGGAGGGAGAGGAACTGTATAAAGATGGCAAATGTTATAGTGACGTGTTGTTTTATATGCAGCAGCTCACCGTCATCATCACACACACACACACACACACACACACACACACACGTATATTTATACAACAATGCTCTCGCCTAACTGCTGCTGTACATTACTTGTATATATATTCCAGCCAGCTTGCAACTTCACCATTCATCCTCCTCTTTCACATCTTCTCCAACTTTAGATAAACAACACGTATTTTAACTTCAGTTCAATATCGACATTTGAATGAGGAGGAGCATCTTTTGACAACTTTTTGCAATTATAGGTTACTGCGTTTCAATGCATGCAGGACTCTTGATGGTGAATATAACCCCAGGCCATTTAAAAAAAACGGAACTTTATGATTTAAGTATGTCTGTCTATTACACTACTGAGACATGACCAATTTTGATGTCCATTTTTTTTTTCTTGGGTCAGTTTATTTTGGCTTTACATCTGTCCCTCATTTCGCTTTTTTTTTTTTTTTTTTCCCTTTGTGCTTGCTGTCCCTCCTTCCAACCTTTTTCTCACTTTCCAGCTGTAGTGTTGATATCTCCCCTCCAGCCAAACCATGACAGCTCAGGTCGGGAGGCTGCTGCAGTCAAATCGTTCTTTCATTCACAGTACACTCGCAATCCAAAATTTGTATCCAGGTCTTGTTGTTGAAGTTTGGAATCATTTGACATATTAGTGAACCAATTACAACACTTATCCTGTTTCATATTTGTATCCAGGTCTTGTTGTTGAAGTTTGGAATCATTTGACATGTTAGTGAACCAATTACAAGGCTTATCCTGTTTCATATTTGTATCCAGGTCTTGTTGTTGAAGTTTGGAATCATTTGACATACTAGTGAACCAATTACAACGCTTATCCTGTTTCATATTTGCTTGTTGAGTTCGCTAATTACTCGATCAGGCTATTCGGACAAGCCTGGATACATATTTTGGATCGCGAGTGTACAGTCACACTACCAATAATAACATATAGCCTTTTTCACCATAATATAATGTCAGATAGAATAGTGAAAACTAATTAATTGGTGTGTAAATCTGGTGGGTAGACAAATGATCTTCTTCCTCCTCCTCCTCATCATCGAAATGTTTGTTGTTGGTCCTTCACAATGTGGTGGTCTTGGGATGAACTGTGTTGATGGTGAAGCTGCCCACGCCCACTAACTTTACAGAATCACACACTGCAAAGTAACAATAATATTAAAAATAAAAATGGTATTATTACAGAATAACTGGGTTTTTGGCTAGGATCGCGCAGTGTTAGGTCCCGGGAATTTGTCCTAGTCACTTTATGATAGTTTACACCGGTTATATCCCGGTAGTTTGCCCAGGTTAGGTCCCGGTAGTTTGCCCAAGTTAGGTCTCGGTAGTCTGCTGTGGTCTAGGTTAGGTTAGGTTAGGTTAGGTCAGACTAATTTCCATATTATGTTTGTAAAACGGGGCATCTTCAAGAGAAACACCATAGATGAAAAGTGTATTAGAATGGTCCAAAATAGTGGGTAATGATACTACAATATACAATATAGTGAACCCAGTTCTTCTGTAAATTTACCATAAAAATAATAATAATAAAGGTTTACTATAGACAGATTCATTAAACAGTGAAATACACATCCATATCAACAAAGTGAAAGATTACTGACTGTACCAAACAAACTTCACTTTCACTTACATCTTTCTTTTTCCTCTCTTCATGTGGGTGTTGGGTGGAGTGTGGGTGTTGAGAAGAGTTTGGTGGTGTGGGAACATTGGTGGAGGTGCTGGAAGGGACGCCGCCACCTTCTTCTTCTTCGTCGTCGTCTTCGTCTTGTTGCTGCTGCTGGTGTTGTTGTTGTTGTTGTCGACTGGCCTGGGCCTCGGCTGATGCCTCCGCTGCCAGTCGGTTCTCCTCCTCCTGTAGTTTCTTCGCCATTTCTTCACTGTACGTGTTAGGTTGGCTATACTGTACTGGACACCCTTGATATACAATACAATAAATAAAATACTTGTATCCACCACTTACTTCATTTTTTACACTCACCAGTGTAAGACCACCAATGTATGTTTGTTTTCCCAGGCTTGTGTTATTCATTACCATACACACTAAGTGATTTACTGACCCTGTGTTAAAAGGATAGTGTGTGTGTGTGTGTGTGTGTGTGTTCCCAGGCTTGTGTTATTCATTACCATACACACTAAGTGATTTACTGACCCTGTGTTAAAAGGATAGTGTGTGTGTGTGTGTATGTGTGTTCCTAGACTTGTGTTATTCATTACCATACACACTAAGTGATTTACTGAGCCTGTGTTAAAAGGATAGTGTGTGTGTGTGTGTGTGTGTGTGTTCCCAGGCTTGTGTTATTCATTACCATACACACTAAGTGATTTACTGACCCTGTGTTAAAAGGATAGTGTGTGTGTGTGTGTGTGTGTGTGTTCCCAGGCTTGTGTTATTCATTACCATACACACTAAGTGATTTACTGACCCTGTGTTAAAAGGATAGTGTGTGTGTGTGTGTATGTGTGTTCCTAGACTTGTGTTATTCATTACCATACACACTAAGTGATTTACTGAGCCTGTGTTAAAAGGATAGTGTGTGTGTGTGTGTGTGTGTGTGTTCCCAGGCTTGTGTTATTCATTACCATACACACTAAGTGATTTACTGACCCTGTGTTAAAAGGATAGTGTGTGTGTGTGTGTGTGTGTGTGTGTTCCCAGGCTTGTGTTATTCATTACCATACACACTAAGTGATTTACTGACCCTGTGTTAAAAGGATATATATATGTGATGGTGATAAATTTAATCATCTTATATTGAGGGCAAACTGTATTCAATAATTCTCCCTGTGAAAACTATTATCTGATCCCAAGTTTGTTGTGATATTGTGGATTCTTATGAGGTAAATGTAAATTATTAATATTTTACATATGCCTTGACTTAAACTATTAAAATTATCTTGTTGGACAGAATCTTCAATAAGAACAGAAATCACTATCAACCGTCCACTGTAAAAAAAATGAAGAGTTTGCCTAAATATATTATTATAGAACCCAAACAGCAATAAAGTATCCATGAGTAAAGAACAACAACAACTGTATGAAGAGGAACAACATTTACTGATGATGTGTTGTTTGTGTTTCTTGTTGTGGTGTGTGTGAGGCTGTCATTACAAACTCTTCATTATGGTGTTGTTCTATACACATACAATACACATATACAACTGTACATAATGTATTATAATTATGAGCAGCATATTGTCACTCTCGTAAACATAATTTATAGCCAGAGTAATTTTTTGTCAATGTTTGGAGTCTTGCCTTAAACTTTTGGTATATTGGAGTGCCTTGATTCCTTCAAAGTATGCCAGGAAACAGGACCAGATGAACAAAAATAATGGTGGCCAGTTGCTTGGAATAGTTTGGAGGAATCACTTGCTACAGATTTACCAATACTGTACTGTTCCCACAAGTACATTTTACGGTAGAAATAAAATAATCAAATAATAAAAAATGACCTATGCAGTATGTTTATGAAGGTGATAATATGTACATATACTTTTCACAAAGTATAAAAGTGAAAAAATGTTAACATCATGCACCCAACATTCCTGTGTAAGTACAAAAAGAAAAATAGGCAGTGTAAAAAGCATTCCTTTGGGAAAAAAACCCACTGCCATTTAAAGTGGTAAATGTGATCAAACAGAGGTAATGAGCCATCAAACAATGACCTTATATACATGATAGTACTTATATAAACTCTATTATATCAGTGTTAACATTGAGACAATTACCACTGAAATTCTTCATCAATAAGTGTACATTTTCAAGTGAATTTCAGAATCTTGCTGATGTTTAGCATTAATGGCTTCACTTACCAATGCTCAGCCACATGACCATTTTCATGGTAGTGTATATAAATAACATAATTATAATATGCATTAATTTGACAGAATCACACTGCCATAAATATTGGAAAACGTATAAAGCACAACAACATAAAATAAGTCATCCACTGCAGCTTCTAAAAAAATAGTGTATGTTGGCACCAACATTACAGAATAATCCTGTAAAGGTGATTTATTCTGCAAAATCTGGGCACTCACTCTGACAAGTTGTGAAGGCCCAAGGTGTCTTTCAGTCGCTCAAAGTTCTGTTGTTGTTGTTGCTGTTGGTCCACTTCCCTCTGCAGCATTGCTGCCAGTTCCTGACTGTGGGGGAGCACAGTGTATTAAACCCATTGGGAAGTGGACTCCTTTAAGGCATCATCACACCAACGATACAATTACTTTATTTTGTAAAGTTTCTGACACAAAACATGAAATAAATCCAATGTAATCTGGTGAGGCAACAGCTATGACTTGTCCACAACATGAATTAATTCAACTGGTTATTCCTTATTGAGTAACCTACATTAAATAATATTTAATTCCAGCCTTGGTGAGATGAAACCCATAGAGAGGAAACAGAGATTAGTAGAGATAAAGTAACCTGGACGACTCATCTGCAACTCTCATTACCTGTTAAGAAAAATGTGTTGGAAAGGAATAAAGTATTAATATTATGACTGAAGAGCAGTGCAAATTGTTTCCTATATTACTGAAGAGTGAGTGTACAGTAGAAAAAAGAAGAATGTGTCAAGCCAGAAACACCTCATGGGCAAACCAGACAAGACAGAGAGGAGGGACAGCAATCACCAAGGAAACACAGGGAAAGGAAGGACAGATGAACAAACAAAATGGAGTGGCTCTGGTCCAAAGGTGTGCCACAACCCTTAAAGTACTGCCCACATCACCACAGGCTGCTACAGTACAGGAATCAAGACAACACAAACCATGTCCTTATAATCCCTGGCCCAATAATATCAATGAAACACTTGACAATACACCATTATTTTTAACTGGCTAAATAATACCCAATCTGAATAGCAGCTTTAACTCACATATTTCAATATACTCAACCCTTAATGTTGCGAACCTCAACTTTGTATGGCCTTGGCCAAGCTTGGGTATTTGTGTGGCTTTAGGTTAGTTTATGGCCCAAATTCAGAAGGCAGTGGCTCAGCTGAGTACTGTTGGAAAGGCTAAGATCTGCAAACAACATGGCATCACTCTACTGAGTCTATGCGATAGGTCAGTGATGAAGAGAACATGCCTGCCAAGCTTAAGCTATCTGTTGTTACGGATGTCATAGAAAAAATTCAGCAATTTATAGATTTCTCTGATGATCTTGAGATACCAGGACACTACAAACACATTCTCCTACAACATGGTACAATAATATAACAACATAATATTGGCCAGCAGTCTAAAATATTAAACTTTTCCCACCAGTTGTTGGACATCCTAACTCTTCTCTCAAGCCCATAGCTTATCACTCTAAACTTACACCTGAATCACCTCAACGTGACCCTAGTGATCTGCTCCAGTGAACCCTTGGATATTACAGGTGTCACCTCAAACTCTGAATAATGAGTTATTTAGGGGTGCCACTATAGTGACTATACCATCAAGGCAATATACTGTTTCGTTTACACTAAAAGGAAGAACACAACCCAGTGTTGGTAAGTACAGTTGTACTGTACTGTATGCTAATGCATTTTTAATATGCAATGTGCTCTATCCTATCGGAAAATGTGCCATAAAATATTGGTAATCTTCGGACTTCCATATTTTGTTATGGTTCCTGAACGCCTCTTTCCTCCCAATAATCAGTGAAATTAAGGGTTAAGTATACAGTATATATCCATCTTTTTTAAAAGGAATTAATGTCTTGAAACTGGTACAGTACTTTTATATTTCTTTTGGTCACAGAAGAATATTCTGAAACTCACACCTTTCACTCTATAGTTTTTAGTCTAAAATGAATGTCCTCAACTCAGGCTCATACAAATCGACTTATTTTTGTCAGAAATAAAAATGCTCTGTACAAAAATGTTTGGGAGAATATCTTAAAAAAATATATATAATAAATTAAAAGAGGGATCCGGTACATTTTCACCAGGTTAAAAAGAATGGTGTACAGTGCATGGATGAGATGGGAAATGTAAGCTTTGTGATGCATAACACTGTACAGACGGAGACACCTCATTGGATACATAAAAAAAAAAAAAAATAAATAAACAGGAGACTAAAGCATGCTGTAGAAAGAAGAAAAAAAGATGAAAGAAGAAACCCGAGTAACAACAACAACAACAACAACAACAGAATTATTATTATTATTATTAACACGTTACTCTGAGTTAATCTGTTGTTGAAGTGTCATGTTTTGATTAAAAACATAATAATACCCAAATAAACAGGAGAGTAAAACATGCTGTAGAAAGAAAAAAAAAGATGGGAAAAAAAAAAAAAAAAAAAAAAAAAAAAAAAACAGAAGAAGAAATATCATCATTATTATTATTATTATTATTATTATTTTCTTACTCTGAGCTAATCTGTTGTTGAAGTGTCATGTTTTGGCTGCTGGCGGACGATGATGTGGATGGGTCAGGGGCCGGGGGTATGGTCTCGAAGCTGCCGTTGACGAACTCGGAGAAGCTGGCGTCCACGTCGTTCAGTGTCTCCCAAACCATGTTCTCGTGTAGGAATCCCTGGTCCGTCAGAAGTTGGTATAGTTGATCCTGGTGGGGTAAATTTATACATAATATTGTACATAAATCATACATAATATAATACA
>JAWQEG010000240.1:0-97500 GCA_033782935.1 Petrolisthes cinctipes | reverse complement strand
ACTAATACCTTCCCTTACAGGACAACATTTAACACAAGTCACACAATGAGCCTTACCTTGATTCTTATTACCGGTACAAAATAATACCAATTGAGCGATGAAGAGCCTTTTCCTGGTTAAAAATACCACCCAATTGCTTTAACTTCAATACATGAATACCTTCCCTTACATGACAACATTTAACACACATCACACACACCAAGCCTTACCTTGAGAATCATAACATTAACAATAGCCAGGAGGGGACACGGTCCATTGTTGTTCTGTGTGATGATTGGAACCTCAATGTCCTGCCACTTTATTTTCTTTATCTTGTGCACCACCTCCGAGGGATCCGCCGCGTGGAGTGGCTCAGCGGTGCGGGACGAGTCGGTGGAACTCGGTGGGGACGACCTCTGGGGCTGTGAGGCCTGTGGGGGAGGAGGGGGTAGCGTTTTGTCAGCCTCTGGTAGTATCCCCATGGAGGGCAGCACCGAGTCCCCCTGAGACATCCATCCACACACACCACCGCTACATTCCTTGTCACGTGTATTATTATCATCATCATCATCATCATCATCATCATCAATATCACCAACATTTTCTTCACTACCGACACCAATACCAACGGGACGCTCCCCATCCGAACTCATGCTAGTATTTTTTTTAGTGTCACCGCCGGCCATGGATGGTGTCGTCGCCGCATCACTAGTTTTGGGTTCACTGAGCGAGCTGTCACTGAGAAGGTCCGGTAGTCCCGACGAGGAACACTTTTGTTGTTGTTGTTGTTTATTATTATCACCACTGTTCTCCTCCACGTCGGTCATTGAGTTTCTCTGGGGTTCCTCCGCGTGTGAAGTGGTGGTCATGTTCTGAAGGTCTTGTTGTTGTTGTTGTTGTTGTGGTGATGATGATGAAGGCACTGTTGGACACACACTCCCTGCGTCTAGAGTACTGTTACTGTTACTGTTACCACCACCTCCTCCGGTAATGGATAGGTCTTGCAGCTGGGTAGTAATGGTGGTGGTGGTAGTGGAGGCCGTGTCTGGAGTTTCCTTGGCCTCAACACCCTTCCCTGCTGTTGGTGGTTCTGGTTCCATTGGTAAAGGTTCATCTTCTGATCCTGTCACCTCTTTCTCACCGTTATCACCAGCATCTTTTCCTGTAAATTAATAGATGGGTAAATACACGAGAAAAACACATATATTGGTTAACTAGGAATGTGTGTATATATACTGTATTGTCCAATGGTAAAGTTATACCACACTATGATTCAAATATTTACTTATTGTCGTTTTCTAGTACGTTTTTTCTGCCATCATTACCCACTGATTTATAACATTATACAATTATTCATCTACGGTAATTCCCTAGGTAACAGGGACTTTGGGAATTAGCCTGACCTTACCTAACCTAACCTAACCTGGAATCACAACAGACTACTGGGACCTAATTAGGGCAAACTACCGGGACCTAACTGGGGCAAACTACCGGGACCCAACTGGGGCAAACTACAACAGACTACCGGGACCTAACTGGGGCAAACTACCGGGACCCAACAGGGGCAAACTGCAACAGACTACCGGAACCTAACTGGGGCAAACTACCGGGACCCAACTGGGGCAAACTGCAACAGACTACCGGGACCTAATTGGGGCAAACTACCGGGATCTAACTGGGGCAAACCACCGGGACCTAACCGGGAAGTGGGCATATGATGGGAATGGGGTATTTGTGGAAGAGAAATATGTTAGAAAAGTTAAGAACAAAGGTTTACTGTACATAGAAGCAATGTACTACAGAATGGCAATAAAATTAAGGTGGTAATTCTTTTTGTTACATTGGAGTGCCTTGATTCCTCCAAAGTATATATGCCAGGAAACAACAGGACCAGAAGTGCAAAAATAATGGTGTTCTGTTGTTGTTGCTTGGAATAGTTTGGAGGAATAATTAGCTCCATATTTACCAACACTGTACTATCCCCTTAATTAATATATACCACCCTGGGCATTTTGATGTAATTTTAGACATCTCACAATCATTATATATATTTCATCACAAATGCTGATAATTGAGCGAGCTTCTAGTATTTGGACATTATCTTCCTCAATATAGGATAAATAATAACTGAAATAAAAGCAAAAGGAAGAATAATATGATGAAAAACGAGAGTAGGAAAATGAGCAATAAGAAAAATAGACAAGGAAAATGAGCAATAGGAAAAATATTACAATTAAAAACTAGACAATTAAAATGAGCAATAGGCAAAATAGAATGAAAATGAGACAAGGAAAATGAGCAATAGGCAAAATAGAATGAAAATGAGCAATAGGAAAAATATTACAATTAAAAACCAGACAAGGAAAATGAGCAATAGGAAAAATATTACAATTGAAAACTAGACAAGGAAAATGATGGAGATGAATCAGCAAAGCAAAAAGATATTGATGTTGTTGTTGTTGTTATTTATTTACATTATTCACCATACATATTAGTCTTTACATTAATTAAATATTCTATTACTGACCTGAAATATAAGTCAATAGGAAAAATAATAGGTATTTATTGAAAGAATTACCGTTTTGCAGCAGTGTTGCCAGATCCGGGTGGGTCCCAGTATTTTACCCCTGTCATTTATTGTAGTTTATCACGATTATTTCCCGGTAGTTTGCCCAGGTTAGGTCCCGGTAGTCTGATGCGGTCTAGGTTAGGTTAGGTCAGGTCAGATAAGGTCAGGCTAATTTCAAAATGCCCCATTTGAATATGCCCTATTTTGGAAATGGGGCATTTGTGGAGGAAATGCCATAGAAGAAAATAGTCTTAGAATGGTCTAAATAAGTGGGTAATGAAGGTAGAAAAACCGTACGCAATAACGGTAATTCATTCAATATTTACCAAATAATATGATGAAAAACGAGAGAACGAGAGATGTTATTGTTGTCATTATTATTGTTGTTATTTATTTATTTACACTACTGACCTTATATATTATTGTTTACATTAATTAAACCTTATATTACTAACCTGAAACATAAGCAAATGGGAAAAATAATGAAGAAATACGAGAGGATGAATCAGCAAAGAAAAATGATGTTGTTGATGTCATTATTATTGTTGTTGTTATTTATTTATTTACATTACTGACCTTATATATTATTATTTACATTAATTAAACCTTCTATTACTAACCTAATGTGAAAATAATATGAAGAAAAACGAAAGGATGAATCAGCAAAGAAAGATGTTATTGTTATTATTATTGTTGTTATTTATTTATTTACACTACTGACCTTATATATTATTATTTACATTAATTAAACCTTATATTACTAACCTGAAATATAAGCAAATGGAAAAAATAATAAGGATGAATCAGCAAAGAAAGAAAAACGATGATGTTGATGTCATTATTATTGTTGTTGTTATTTATTTATTTACACTACTAACCTGATATATTATTGTTTACATTAATTAAACCTTCTATTGCTGACCTAATGGGAAAATAATATGAAGAAAAACGAAAGGATGAATCAGCAAAGAAAAAAGATGTTGTTGATGTCATTATTATTGTTGTTGTTATTTATTTATTTACACTACTAACCTTATATATTATTATTTACATTAATTAAACCTTGTATTACTAACCTGAGTGTGTATCCATGGCTATTGGTATGACATGAGTGTGATATAAGGGTGAGGTAATAACATAGACGTTCTTACACCCCAATAACAACACCTGTAGTAAACAAACACCAGCCAACCCAACAGTGTTACCAACTCACTATGGTATCACACAGAAAATTTCACTACAGCTGCTGGGGTACAAAATTTACTACTCTGCCAGCTGAATTTCCACATTTCTTTGATCTAATTCACGTTTCTATAGAAGGAAAAAAATTGGGTACCAAAAATTGAATTGTTGCTGTAAAAACTCACTATGGTATCACACGTAAAATTTCACTACAGCTGCTGGGGTACAAAATTTACTACTCTGCCAGCTGAATTTCCACATTTCTTTAATCTAATTCACGTTTCTATAGAAGAGAAAAGATTATAGAATTGTTGCTTTAAAAACTCACTATGGTATCACACGTAAAATTTCACTACAGCTGGGGTACAAATTATACTCTGCTGAATTACCACATTTCTTAATTTTCTTTTATTTAATTCACGTTTCTATAGCTGCTGTTGTAGATTGTCACTATTCTTCTTCCGAGTCTATTACTAGTGGTGTTCCTCAGGGTTCTGTTCTATCACCCACCCTCTTTCTCCTGTTCATTAATGACCTTCTTACCTGTACCTCTTCCCCTATCCACTCCTATGCTGATGATTCCACCCTACACTATTCCACTCACTTTGACAACCGTCCATCCCAGCGGCTTCTCTCCACATCACATAATGATGCAGTAGCATGCCTCACTTCTCATCTTTCCTTAATCTCCAACTGAAGCAGAGAGAACCTTGTTGTTTTTAATGCCTCTAAAACACAGTTCCTTCATCTTTCAACTCGTATCCTACTAATCTTCCTGATGACTATCCCCTCTCCTTCAACGACACACAACTTGATCTTTCTCCTTCTCTTAATATTCTTGGAGTCTCTTTCTCTCACAATCTCTCCTGGAGAGATCATATTACCTCTATAGCTAAAACTGACTCAAAGAAGTTAGGATGGGTGCACAGATTCGGTGAATACATCACCTCCACACAGTTACTGTCTCTGTACAGGGGTCTCATCCACCCCTGTATGGAGTCTGGCTCCCATGTGTGGGGTGACTCAACCTACACAACACTCCTGGACAAAGTGGAATCAAAGGCTTTTCGTCTCATCAACTCTCCTCCTCTTACTGATTCACTACAACTTCTCTCTCTTCGCCGCAATGTTGCATCACTTTCTCTCTTCTATCGCTATTACACAGGACATTGCTCTTCTGAACTCTCTCAATGTATGCTATGCTTCCTCCCCTCAGGAGAGCATAATGCATATACAACACTCACCAAGCCACTCATCCTCACCCCTTTTCTGTCCAACTCCCTAATGTAAGAGTTAACCGGTACTCTCAACCTTTCATATACATAATTGGTCAACTCTGGAACACTCTACCTTCATCCATCTTTCCACCTTACTACGACTTATATTCCTTCAAACACAATATATGTGTCTAGATATCTCGAACGAAATTGTACATGATTTTGGACCACTCTCTCACTGTACTACACACCTGGTGGGGACGACGAGCGGCTCACACCATTTAGTCCTCATCTTTCTAGATATAGAAAAAATATATATAAACATCTTGTATAAAACGTCATTGTCGCATTGTGGACCACCGACTTGTTAACATACTCCAGCAGTTGTAATACATTTTTCCCCATTTGTATATCGGATTCCCTTAATGTGGGAAAACATTATGATGGTTGGCAACACTGTAATATTGAGAGTCAGTGCCACTAGCGGCTACTACACACACTACACATACTCAGGGTTACAAATGTAGCTACACTAATACTAACCACTTCGCTGAACTTGCTACAAATAGTTATTAGGTTATTAAATAGCATTGTCCTTTTTTTATTCAGTTAAATCATCATATAAGATTTTCATTACTGAATAGTGAAAACTTTGATATATAAATATTATAGTAAATCGTAGTTTACAGGAATATCTATGGATAAAAGACGCTGTTATTTTAGTTTTTATTGGTAATTCAATTAAGTAGCACATTTACCAATTTTCAAGTTATTACATTCCTGTCTGTCTTCTCGTATGAATATAAATGACTATAAATGTCTATGGTACTGTAAAAATATCCCGAATAATGGTTAGATTTATGTGAACAGCCATTCTGCTGGTGACAACACGCTAACAATTGTCGCTAAATGGAAAAGAATATATTTCTAGATGCAGGCATGCAGCGACATAATAGTAGTTATATAGACCCAAGATTACTTTTAGAGAGTTATATTTTGTTAGACCTATGTACTGGCCTCATGATATTCCCTCATCGCTGTGGAAATAATGTAATGAAATCAATTCCTTATTAGTTGTTGGTTAATTCCTCACCTTTAAATTAATATTACGTACTATATAACACAAGATCCCAATCATGGATGTTGTGGCCTTATAGCAATGTATAATGTTGTGGTGTACCTTTTACTTTCCTTGTTCTGACCCTTAGGCCGTTGTCACACTATGCGGCGGCATAACACATACAAACAAATGAGAAGTGTCACACCCTGCGGCGTCGCCGCACCGCGTCGCACCTTGCCGCAGGTGTCACACAGTGTGACACGGTACAGAATTTGCGGCTCCACCACTACGGCGAGGCCGCAGCGGCGGAGCCGCATAGTGTGACAACGGCCTTATTATGTTTGTTATTTCACACAGAGATGGAAGAGAAAAAAAACATTACAAATATAATGTTTTAAGGATGAAAGAAGACTGACCTAAGTCTGAACAAGGCTATCTATAGTAGATAAGGACGAAAGTGATTTACAAATAAAAGTTTTATGTGTTATATTAGGCCTAACATCTACACATGTAATAATATAACCACAACAAAATATTAAAACAACTACATGTTATCTTACCTGGTATTAATGCAGTAATTTAACTATAACACATAACACATAGTTAAATATAAGACATAAGTTAAATTGTAATGAGTAGAGTATAATATTGTTTATCAATAATTATTATCACTTAAGATGGATGGGAAAATTGACACCTGCAATAGTTATTCAGTAACCTTGTTGGTTTATTGTTAGTTAATACACAACAATACAGTAATCCCTTGTTTTGTACTATTGTTATAAGTATTACACTGTTTGTAATGAATTGTGTACAGTAAACACTCTTAGTACATTACAGTAATCCCCTGTTTTGTACTGTTGTTATAAGTATGTATTGTACTGCCGAGGAAGGTCATGGCCTGAACCGGGCTTTCCCACAGTGCCCTCAGAGAGTGTATGTTGTGTTGTTGGTGAGTGTGGTTGTGTGTATGTTGTGTTGTTGGTGAGTGTGGTTGTGTGTATGTTGTGTTGTTGGTGAGTGTGGTTGTGTGTATGTTGTGTTGTTGGTGAGTGTGGTTGTGTGTATGTTGTGTTGTTGGTGAGTGTGGTTGTGTGTATGTTGTGTTGTTGGTGAGTGTGGTTGTGTGTATGTTGTGTTGTTGGTGAGTGTGGTTGTGTGTATGTTGTGTTGTTGGTGAGTGTGGTTGTGTGTATGTTGTGTTGTTGGTGAGTGTGGTTGTGTGTATGTTGTGTTGTTGGTGAGTGTGGTTGTGTGTATGTTGTGTTGTTGGTGAGTGTGGTTGTGTGTATGTTGTGTTGTTGGTGAGTGTGGTTGTGTGTATGTTGTGTTGTTGGTGAGTGTGGTTGTGTGTATGTTGTGTTGTTGGTGAGTGTGGTTGTGTGTATGTTGTGTTGTTGGTGAGTGTGGTTGAGTGTATGTTGTGTTGTTGGTGAGTGTGGTTGAGTGTATGTTGTGTTGTTGGTGAGTGTGGTTGTGTGTATGTTGTGTTGTTGGTGAGTGTGGTTGAGTGTATGTTGTGTTGTTGGTGAGTGTGGTTGAGTGTATGTTGTGTTGTTGGTGAGTGTGGTTGAGTGTATGTTGTGTTGTTGGTGAGTGTGGTTGAGTGTATGTTGTGTTGTTGGTGAGTGTGGTTGAGTGTATGTTGTGTTGTTGGTGAGTGTGGTTGAGTGTATGTTGTGTTGTTGGTGAGTGTGGTTGAGTGTATGTTGTGTTGTTGGTGAGTGTGGTTGAGTGTATGTTGTGTTGTTGGTGAGTGTGGTTGAGTGTATGTTGTGTTGTTGGTGAGTGTGGTTGAGTGTATGTTGTGTTGTTGGTGAGTGTGGTTGAGTGTATGTTGTGTTGTTGGTGAGTGTGGTTGTGTGTATGTTGTGTTGTTGGTGAGTGTGGTTGTGTGTATGTTGTGTTGTTGGTGAGTGTGGTTGAGTGTATGTTGTGTTGTTGGTGAGTGTGGTTGAGTGTATGTTGTGTTGTTGGTGAGTGTGGTTGAGTGTATGTTGTGTTGTTGGTGAGTGTGGTTGAGTGTATGTTGTGTTGTTGGTGAGTGTGGTTGTGTGTATGTTGTGTTGTTGGTGAGTGTGGTTGTGTGTATGTTGTGTTGTTGGTGAGTGTGGTTGAGTGTATGTTGTGTTGTTGGTGAGTGTGGTTGAGTGTATGTTGTGTTGTTGGTGAGTGTGGTTGAGTGTATGTTGTGTTGTTGGTGAGTGTGGTTGTGTGTATGTTGTGTTGTTGGTGAGTGTGGTTGAGTGTATGTTGTGTTGTTGGTGAGTGTGGTTGTGTGTATTGCAGTCTTCAATAATGTGTTTAATAGAATGGATTGCTGTGTTGCATCCTGGACAGACAAACACAATGGCTCCATCCAGCTTCTTCTGATATGTCCTCACGGGGAAGGGAGGATTCAGCAGATGGGTGGATGTCAGGAGGTGGTACATGCAGCATAAGAAAAAAAGACTGCAAGTAAAATAAGCAGAGTCTGAAAAACAATAACAAAACATGATACTGTACTGTACAATGGGTTAGCAGAAAAATGTAACCTTGTAATAATTAAATATATAGCATTCTTTTCCTTATACTTCCCCTCCCCTCCCCTTCTCTCTCTCCCTTTACTCCTTCCTCTCTCCCACAGACCTCTTCTCTCTCTCCCTTTACTCCTTCCTCTCACACCCAGGCCTCTTCTCTCTCTCCCTTTACTCCTCCCTCTCTCTCCCCTTACTCCTCCCTCTCACCCAGGCCTCTTCTCTCTCTCCCTTTACTCCTCCCTCTCTCTCCCCTTACTCCTTCCTCTCTCCCACAGACCTCTTCTCTCTCTCCCTTTACTCCTCCCTCTCTCTCCCCTTACTCCTCCCTCTCTCTCCCCTTACTCCTTCCTCTCTCTCACCCAGGCCTACTCTCTCTCCCCTTACTCCTCTCCTAAGCCTCCTCTCTCCCCTTACTCCTCCCTCTCTCTCACCCAGGCCTACTCTCTCTCCCTTTACTCCTCCCTCTCACACCCAGGCCTCTCCTTACTCCCCCTCCCTCTCACCCAGGCCTCTTCTCTCCCCCCTTACCCTCTCTACCCCCCAACCCCCCTAAGGCATACCATGAGATCTCCCCTTACCCTTACCCTCCCCTACCCTTCCCTCCTTCCCCATGAGATCTCCCCTTACCCTTACCCTCCCCTACCCTTCCCTCCTTCCCCATGAGATCTCCCCTTACCCTTCCCTTCCCTCCTTCCCCATGAGATCTCCCCTTACCCTTCCCTTCCCTCCTTCCCCATGAGATCTCCCCTTACCCTTCCCTTCCCTCCTTCCCCATGAGATCTCCCCTTCCCCTTACCCTCCCCTTCCCTTCCCTCCTTCCCCATGAAATCTCCCCTTACCCTTACCCTACCCTTCCCTCCTTCCCCATGAGATCTCCCCTTACCCTTACCCTCCCCTACCCTTCCCTCCTTCCCCATGAAATCTCCCCTTACCCTTCCCTTCCCTCCTTCCCCATGAGATCTCCCCTTACCCTTACCCTCCCCTACCCTTCCCTCCTTCCCCATGAGATCTCCCCTTACCCTTCCCTTCCCTCCCCATGAGATCTTCCCTTACCCTACCCTTCCCTTCCCTCCTTCCCCATGAGATCTCCCATTACCCTTCCCTTCCCTCCTTCCCCATGAGATCTCCCCTTACCCTTCCCTTCCCTCCTTCCCCATGAGATCTCCCCTTACCCTTCCCTTCCCTCCCTCCCCCCTCCCCCTTTACCCTCTGCCACACACACACACACACACACACATCCTGCCCTCCCTTTACACACACACACACACACACACATATACTAGGCTACTCAAGGCAGTTAGTGTATGAATGGTGTGTGTATGAGAGGAGTGGACAGACATCAAACAAACCAAGTGATATTCCTTCCTCTTACAGTGATATTCCTTGTAATGGCACCAACACACACTCTCCTTACTTTACTCACAGGTTAGAAAGATGTATGAGAGGAGTGGTGTATGAGAGGTTAGTGTATGAATGGTGTATGAGAGGAGTATGTGGTGTATGAGAGGAGTGGTGTATGAGAGGAGTGGTGTATGAGAGGAGTGGTGTATGAGAGGTTAGTGTATGAATGGTGTATGAGAGGAGTGGTGTATGAGAGGTTAGTGTATGAATGGTGTATGAGAGGAGTGGTGTATGAGAGGAGTGGTGTATGAGAGGAGTGGTGTATGAGAGGAGTGGTGTATGAGAGGAGTGGTGTATGAGAGGTTAGTGTATGAATGGTGTATGAGAGGAGTGGTGTATGAGAGGTTAGTGTATGAGAGGAGTGGTGTATGAGAGGTTAGTGTATGAATGGTGTATGAGAGGGGTGGTGTATGAGAGGAGTGGTGTATGAGAGGTTAGTGTATGAGAGGAGTGGTGTATGAGAGGATGGTGTATGAGAGGAGTGGTGTATGAGAGGAGTGGTGTATGAATGGTGTATGAGAGGAATGGTGTATGAGAGGAATGGTGTATGAGAGGAGTGGTGTATGAGAGGAGTGGAAAGTTAAATTATTAGTGTATGAATGGTGTATGGAAGTTAATTAATTCAGTGTAGGTAAATCTGGAACAAGCAAATAATTCCTCCAACACTATTCCAAGCAACAACAGAACAAACACCATTATTTTTGTTCATCTGGTCCTGTTTGTTTCGTGGCATATTTTGGAGTAATCAAGGCACCACTCCAATGTACCAAAAGTGTATTAATTACTCCCATTAATTAAAGGAGCTGTTTCTTCTCATTATAGATTTGTGGACTATTACTGATTCTACCAATTAAACTATGCTTCAAAATAAATCTGGCATTGTCTGGAGGAATAATTAACTCTCCAATTTGTAGTGTGTAGGAATCATTAATTAACTCTCCAATTTGTAATCTGGAGGAATCATTAACTCTCCAATTTGTAATCTGGAGGAATCATTAATTAACTCTCCAATTTGTAGTGTGTAGGAATCATTAATTAACTCTCCAATTTGTAGTGTGTAGGAATCATTAATTAACTCTCCAATTTGTAGTGTGTAGGAATCCTTAACTCTCCAATTTGTAGTGTGGAAGAATCATTAACTCTCCAATTTATAGTGTGGAGGAATCATTAATTAACTCTCCAATTTGTAGTGTGTAGGAATCATTAATTAACTCTCCAATTTATAGTGTGTAGGAATCATTAATTAACTCTCCAATTTGTAGTGTGGAAGAATCATTAATTAACTCTCCAATTTGTAGTGTGGTGGAATCATTAATTAACTCTCCAATTTGTAGTGTGGAGGAATAATTAACTCTCCAATTTGTAGTGTGTAGGAATCATTAACTCTCCAATTTATAGTGTGGAAGAATCATTAACTCTCCAATTTGTAATCTGGAGGAATCATTAACTCTCCAATTTGTAGTGTGGAAGAATCATTAACTCTCCAATTTAGTTCTCCAATTTAGTTCTCCAATTTAGTTCTCCAATTCAACTAAAATATTCCTTCAACGACACACACACACACACACACACACAGGGTTGATATTACTGGTGTGTAGGCAGTCCAAATCCCTTGATAATGACGATGATGATGACCACCTCCTCGGCGCCTCCCTGCAAACCCTACCCACCCTGCCACCTCCACCAACAGGGGACCTCTCAGAAGTTCGCTTTCTGCTGTGGACAAGGTTAGTTAGTTAGGCACCGACTCCTGCTAAGTTTAATCATCTTATATCAACGGTCAACTGAATATATGTATAAGTGATTTACTGAGCCTGTGTTAAAATAATATCAATAAATTTAATCATCTTATATTGAGGGTCAACTGAATATATGTATAAGTGATTTACTGAGCCTGTGTTAAAAGGATATATGTACCAAATTTAATCATCTTATATTGAGGGTCGACTGAATAAATTATATAAGTGATTTACTGTACCTGTGTTAAAATAATATCAATAAATTTAATCATCTTATATCAAGGGCCGGTTTACTGAATATATAAGTTATTTACTGAGCCTGTGTTAAAAGGATATTATTATTATGTACCAAATTTAATCATCTTAATTATATTGAGAGTGTACTGTATCCAATCTTCGGTTAGCTTATGAGTTTCTGTGATCAGTCATGTAGCCAAATATTGTAAATTAATTGTTTTGAAAAGGATATAGGTACTAAAATTAACCATCTTTTATTGAAGGTGTACTGTATCCAATCTCCAGTTAGCTTATGAGTTTCTGTGATCAGCGGTATAGCCAAATATTAGTAAATTATTTGTTTTGAAAAGGATATATGTACTAATTTTATTCTTTATTTAAGGTGTACTGTAACCAATCTCCAGTTAGCTTATGAGTTCCTGTGATCAGTGGTAAAGCCAAATATTAGTAAATTATTTGTTAATTTTGTTTTGCACTTGATACATTCAGACACAACCCAGACAATGACCAACACTACCGCCTACTGCCTGGTGACCTTAACAACCTACAACAATCACCCTTCCATCCACACCTGCCAACCTTCTTCATGTACCACGGCTTCAGTGATTTTGGCAAGTGTGGATGGATTCTCAACTCCAAGACAGGTAAGTAAGTAAGTAAGGATCACGTACTGTACGGCCACTATCAAATATCCACCCACACTTTCCTTCCTTCCATCGTAGTAAATATCTTGGTAATAAAGAACAACACGTGTATGATTTTGCAGCACCTCATAATAATAATAATAATAATAATAATAATAATAATAATAATATCCACCAACACTTTCCTTCCTTCCTTCGTAGTAAATATCTTGGTAATAAAGAACAACACGTGTATGATTTTGCAGCACCTCATAATAATAATAATAATAATAATAATTGAGGGGGTTGAGTTGACGTAAGGTGTTGTTGTATGATTATATTTTGATATGATACTGATTTATATTACTATACTATAATTCAACTCTTTTCAGATCTACTAAGCAAGTATGATTGTAATGTGATCTCCGTGGACTGGGAGAAGTTGGTAATATCTCCATGGTATATACAAGCTGTGGAAAATGCATATAAAGTAAGAAATTATTATATTAAGAAACTATTATTATTATTATTATTATTATTATTATTATTATTATTATTATTATTATTATTTTTAATATTATTTTTATTATTATTTTTATTATTATCATTATTATTATTATTATTATTATTATTATTATTATTATTATTATTATTATTATTAATATTATTATTATTATTATACAGTTCCATTTACGAGCCCTGTGTTGAAGTATATGAATTAATTTGGAGGGTAACTTTTGTTTAATACTCCACACTATTCCAAGCAACAGAACACCATTATTTTTGCTCTTCTGGTCCTGCTGTTTCCTGGCATACTTTGGAGGAATCGAGGAACTCCAATGTAATAAACACGAATTACCGCCTTAACAGACTGCCAACTACACAGCGAGCCTCATAGATTGGCTACATGACACTGTGGGGTTGGAGGCGTCAAGGGTTCACATCACTGGACATTCCCTCGGTGCTCACACTGCCGGACTCACTGGTAAAGCCGTCACCTCGGGCAAAGTATGGAGAGTCACAGGTAAACTACAATTAACACCATACAAAAATACTCTACCCTAGAAAAATATATATTGGTTTGGTCACAGAAGAGTCACAGGTAAACAACAATTAAAACCATACAAAAATACCTTAGAAAAATATATATTGGTTTGGTCACAGAAGAGTCACAGGTAAACTACAGCAGCATACAAAAATACCTTAGAAAATTATATTGGTTTGATTTAGTATTGTTGTAATTTTAGTAATACCTGTAAACAATAACAGCATACAAAAATACCCTAGAAAATTATATTAGTATAGTATTTTTGTAAAATTAGTAGTAATAAACAGGACACAAAAATACCAAATACAATACCCTAGAAAATTATATTGGTTTGGTTTAGTATTGTTGTATAATCGGTAAAGCCGTCACCTCGGGCAAAGTATGGAGAGTAATTAACAGGTAAACTACAATTAACACCATACAAAAATATATTAGAAAATTATATTATATTATATTATATTATATTTTAGTAGTAAACAACAGTACACAAAATTACACTACCCTAGAATAATATATTGGTTTATTATTGTTGTAAAATTGGTAAAAAACTGTGGGGTGGGTAGAAAGCCTGTCCCCTATTCCCGCACCCCCCTAACCCCCCCCAAGCCTGTCCCCCTACTCCCGCACCCCCCCAAGCCTGTTCCCCTACTCCCACACCCCCCTAACCCCCCCCCAAGCCTGTCCCCCTACTCCCGCACCCCCCTAACCCCCCCCAAGCCTGTTCCCCTATTCCCGCACCCCCCTAACCCCCCCCCCAAGCCTGTCCCCCTACTCCCGCACCCCCCTAACCCCCTCCCAAGCCTGTCCCCCTACTCCCGCACCCCCCTAACCCCCCCCCAAGCCTGTTCCCCTATTCCCGCACCCACTTAAAGGAGTGCGATAAATGTAATCTTATTATTAAAGGAGTGCGATAAATGTAATCATCTTATTTTTAAAGGAGTGCGATAAATGTAATCATCTTATTTTTAAAGGAGTGAGATCAATGTAATCATCTTATTTTTAAAGGAGTGAGATAAATATAGTCATCTTATTTTTAAAGTCTACTGCACCAACACATACTAACTCTGCCATTATGCCATTATAGGTTTGGACCCAGCCGGACCTCTCTTCTACACCAAGCCTCCTGACCAACGCATTGACAAGTCTGATGCAAGTTTTGTGGACATCCTTCATGCCAACTCTGGGTCTTTAATAGAGGTGTGATAATACTCTTTACACTTCCTTACCTAAAACTAATTTGTAACTCACTCACACTTCTGTAAAATTAAGCAGTGATGACACATTATTCATACAAGTACAGTATGTCACTAAAATAATATGAATTGAGCAATGAAGGTTTACTGTACTGTACACTGATTCAAAGGAAATGAAATAATCAAAACCCAAAATAACACTGGATAATGAGGGTTTACTGTACCCAAAACAACACTGGATAATGAGGGTTTACTGTACCCAAAATAACACTGGATAATGAGGGTTTACTGTACCCAAAACAACACTGGATAATGAGGGTTTACTGTACCCAAAACAACAATGGATAATGAGGGTTTACTGTACCCAAAATAACACTGGATAATGAGGGTTTACTGTACCCAAAACAACACTGGATAATGAGGGTTTACTGTACCCAAAACAACAATGGATAATGAGGGTTTACTGTACCCAAAACAACAATGGATAATGAGGGTTTACTGCCTTTACTAACTTGTTAATTCTTCTCTTTGGTTTGTTTATTTGTTTGGTACAGGGTTGCATTGGTCTGTTCAAGGCAGTAGGTCACATGGACTTCTACCCTAATGGAGGTATGCATCAACCAGGCTGTATAATCACCCCAGACACTGATGTAGACGACTGGTTGGATTTGTTTGGTGGTTGTAGTCATGCCCGGGCCACACAGCTCTGGGTGGAGAGTATCAGTGCCCTGCCCCCAGCCTTGTCCTTCACCTCGTGGCCGTGCTCCGACTGGGACTCGTACTTTGTCGGTAACTGTACCTTGTGTGGTGAGGGTTGCCTTGATATGGGCTTCCACGTTCAGGAGGGGTGAGTTTCCCTGGCTTTATTAAACATTGTTGAGCCTTACTTGATATAATGCTGATACAGTAAGCCTTTGATATTAGATGATTAAATTTTTCACATATATCCTTTTAACACAGGGTCAGTAAATCATTTAGTGTGTATGGTAATGAATAACACAAGCCTGGGAACACACACACACACACACACACACTATCCTTTTAACACAGGGTCAGTAAATCACTTAGTGTGTATGGTAATGAATAACACAAGCCTGGGAAAACATTAAATGGTCTACAATAAGGGACTGTTCCTCCTTCATACACAAAATAAATATAAAACACTGAACACAGCCTCAAGCGCTCCAATTTTTTAATCAACAAGACCGTAAGAAGTTTGACCTCCGGGTTTTTATTTACAAGGAAACAAAAACCAGGAAGCTTGAAAAAAAAATAAGAATAAAAAACAAACTGATATTAATAGCAGTCTGTACGTTACCTGACTTTTTTTTTTTTTTTTTTTTTTTTCAATATGAGTGGGTCGTACTTTTTATTTACGAGGAAACAAAAACCAGGAAGCGTGAAAAAACAACAGCAACCAAAAAAACTTATATTAATAGCAGTCTGTACGTTACCTGACTTTTGTATTTACTTTGTTTTTTTTCAATATGAGTGGGTCGTACTTTTTTTTTTACGAGGAAACAAAATCCAGGAAGCGTGAAAAAAAAAAAAAGTATTATTAGCAGTTTTTATGTTGCCTGACTTTTGTATTGATTTTATTTTTTTTTTCAGGCTGAGTGGTTCGTACTTTTTTTTTTACGAGGAAACAAACACTAGGAAGCGTAAAAAAAAAAAAAAAAAAAAAAAAAAAAAAAAAAAAAAAAAAACGTGTTATTAGCAGTTTTTATGTTGCCTGACTTTTGTATTTACTTTATTTTTTTTTTCAGGCTGAGTGGTTCGTACTTTCTGCGTACTAATCCCATTTCACCGTATGCCCTCGGAGACACACAGTAGCTGACCTTCCTTATACAGTGCTCTTAATTAAGGGGGGGACAGGGGGGTGCGGGAATAGGGGGACAGGCTTGGGGGGGGTTTGGGGGGTGCGGGAATAGGGGGGACAGGCTTGGAGGGGGGGGTAGATAGCCTGTCCCCTATTCCCGCGACCTCCTAACCCCCCCCCCCCCAAGAATGCCCCCTACTCCCACACCCCCCTAAGCCCCCCCCAAACCTGTCCCCCTACTCCCGCACCCCCTAAACCCCACCCAAGCCTGTCCCCCTACTCCCACACCCCCCTAAGCCCCCCCCAAGAATGTCCCCTACTCCCGCACCCCCTAAAACCCCCCCAAGCCTGTCCCCCTATTCCCGCACCCCCTTAAGGTGGAAGTACAGTGTTGGGGGTAAATCTGGAGCAACTGAATCCTCCAAACTATTCCTCCAAGCAACAACAGAACAAACACCATTATTTTTGTTCATCTGGTCCTGTTTGTTTCCTGGCATATATACTTTGGAGGAATCAAGGCACTCCAATGTAACAAAAGTGAATTACCACCTTAATTAAACTGATAATGCTTCCCTCTTTTGTTAATTAAGCAGAATATTCACAAGATTTAAAAGGGTACTGTATAATAATGCGGTACAATAATAAAATACAGAGCTATATAATTGTATCTTTTTGTATCTTATTTAACCTCCCAAATCCTATTAAATTTAACCCTAAAAACAACACCCATGTGGCTAAATAATTAATTAACTGCTGATCTCTCGGTAGAAAAATTTTAACCAGTTACTGACAATATGTACAGTTGCCCACACATGAATCTAGTACACCTCGCTAACTTGTGAGGTAGATACAAGAGGAAGGAAGGTGAGCAAAAGTTATAGTTTGTTGATAAGCTGACAGTAATAATATTTTACTGTCTGCCTGTCAAAAAACTACATATATTTTCACTTTCTTTTCTTTTGTAGCCACCTCACAAGTAACGAGCCAAACCAGCTTCATGTGTGGCCAACTGTACACACAACAAAAAAACTCTGGTTACACCTTCTGCACGATACAAAATGACACAACGAATGAAGGTTTTTGATAACAGCTTTCTCACATTGATATCCCTGTGTATGTATGTACAGTTAACTCTCATTTTACACTTGTATATTGGGTGTGTAATGCAGTGTGTGTAATGAAACTGTGTACAGAAAACCCTCATTGTACAGTACACTTGTATATTGGGTGTGTAATGCAGTGTGTGTAATGAAACTGTGTACAGAAAACCCTCATTGTACAGTACACTTGTATATTGGGTGTGTAATGCAATGTGTGTAATGAAACTGTGTACAGAAAACCCTCATTGTACAGTACACTTGTATATTGGGTGTGTAATGCAATGTGTGTAATGAAACTGTGTACAGAAAACCCTCATTGTACAGTACACTTGTATATTGGGTGTGTAATGCAATGTGTGTAATGAAACTGTGTACAGAAAACCCTCATTGTACAGTACACTTGTATATTGGGTGTGTAATATAGTGTACAATAAGTGTTTACAGTACATACATTCATTACACACACACTATTTCACATACATAATGCCAGTGTAAAATGAAAATTGACTGTATGTTGTGGCCGCATCTGTTATCAAAAAACCTTCATTCCTGCTGTTATTTTGTATCGCGCAGAAGGTGTAACCATACTTTTTTTGGTGTGTGTACATATTGTCAGTAACTGGTTAAACTTTTTCTTTGTATCGCGCAGAAGGTGTAACCATAGTTTTTTAATTGTGTGTACTGTATAACATTACTCAACTACACACCATAATACTGTAGAAAATTTAAATATGACTTTGATATTTCTTATGGACATTAATTACTACCATGTCACGGTGGTTCCAATATTTTTTTCGTTGTTGATTGTACAAGATTAAACATTTATAATATCTCAGTTGGTGGGAATCAAGGCACATGTTTCACACAACCTTATCATCTCACAATTTACACATTTCTTTTCCTGTAAACAAAACAATTACTGTATACCAAAACACCTGACATTCCAACCACAAAATTCAGTATTGGTGTCCTGATAATTATTATGTTTTGGTATGTTAATTCCTACACATTTACTGTACTTAGAATAATACATACATCTACTATGTCAATATAAAAAGAATGAGCTAATGTAATTAATTTTTAGGGTGGTATTATTAAAGGGGTGCGGGAATAGGGGGACAGGCTTGGGGGGGGGGTGCGGGAGTAGGGGGACAGGCTTGGGGGGGGGGGGGGTTGGGGGGTGTGGGAGTAGGGGGACAGGCTTGGGGGGGGTGCAGGGGGTGCGGGAGTAGGGGGACAGGCTTGGGGGGGGTTTGGGGGGTGCGGGAGTAGGGGGACAGGCTTGGGGAGGGGTTAGGGGTGTGCGGGAATAGGGGACAGACTTTCTACCCACCCCAAGCCTGTCCCCCTATTCCCACACACCCCCAGTCCCCCCCAAGCCTGTCCCCCTATTCCCGCACCCCCCCAAGCCTGTACCCCTATTCCCGCACCCCCCCCAGTCCCCCTCAAGCCTGACCCCTATTCCCGCACCCCCCCAGTCCCCCCCAAGCCTGTACCCCTATTCCCGCACCCCCCCAGTCCCCCCCAAGCCTGTACCCCTATTCCCGCACCCCCCCAGTCCCCCCCAAGCCTGACCCCTATTCCCGCACCCCCCCAGTCCCCCCCAAGCCTGTCCCCCTATTCCCGCACCCTCCCAGTCCCCCTGTTCCCGCACCCCCCCCCCAGTCTCCCCCAAGCCTGTCCCCCTATTCCTGCACCCCCCCAGTCCCCCCCAAGCCTGTCCCCCTATTCCCGCATCCCCCCAGTCCCCCCCAAGCCTGTCCCCCTATTCCCGCACCCTCCCAGTCCCCCTATTCCCGCACCCTCCCAGTCCCCCCCAAGCCTGTCCCCCTATTCCCGCACCCTCCCAGTCCCCCCCAAGCCTGTCCCCTTATTCTCGCACCCTCCCAGTCTCCCCAATTCAATTTATATTATTCTGCAATATGAAATTAGTGACAATGAGCATTTTACTGGAAGAAGAAATAATATTGTATGACCCTTAGACTTCTTGTGGTCATCTGTTATTTCAGCTGATAAGATAAATAATGAAATATGGACGGCTAACAGAAGATATTGAGTCAGTAATGTAGTAACTCCATACTACTACTACTACTACCTTCACTTACTAATACTACTACTACTATTACTACAACTACAACAAAAACTACTACTACTACTACTACAACTACAACTAAAACTACTACTACAACTACAACAAAAACTACTACTACTACTACTACTATTACTTCTACTATTACTATTACTACTACTACAACTACTTCTACTATTACTACTACAACTACTTCTACTATTACTACTACAACTACAACAAAAACTACTACTACTACTACAACTACAGTTCTACTACCTACACTTACTACTACTACTACTACTACTACAATTCTATATCAATTAGCCTACTTCTATATATTGTCTGAGCTGAGACCTATACTATCACCAACAACAACATATACACACACTGTATCTCTCTCTCTCACTCACTCTCACTCTCTCTTATAAACACTCACACACACCCTATATATCTCTCCCCACACCAGGCCAGTATGTGTCGACACCTTCACACCTTCACCCTCGGTATGTGCTGTAAGGAGGGGAAGTTTTGTGTTGGTAAATCTGGAGCAACTGGTGAATCCTCCAAACTATTTTTCCAAGCAACAGAACACCATTATTTTTGTTCATTTGGTCCTGTTGTTTCCTGGCATACTTTGGAGGAATCAAGGCACTCCAATGTGTGTGTGTGTGTGTGTGTGTGTGGTTGTGTTGAATGGAGTACAGTAATCTCAGTGCTTAAAATATACTGTTATTCATCGCAGTGGTTAAAATACACTTGGTTTATTTCCTGTTATGTAGTGGGTGTGTTGAATGGAGTAATCTAAGTGCTTAAAATATCATACTGTTATTCATCGCAATGTGGTTAAATTACGCTTAATATACTGTTACTCATTGCACAGTGCTTAAAATACACTTAGTTTATTTCCTATTATGTAATGGGTGTGTTGAATGAAGTAATCTAAGAGGTTAAAATATACCATTACTCATCGCAGTGTGGTTAAAATTACACTTAATAGACTGTTATATAATGAGTGTGTTGAAAGGAGTACAGTATCTAAGTGCTTAAAATATCCTGTTATTCATCGCACAGTGCTTAAATTACACTTATAAGTTTCTTTCCTATTATGTAGTGTGTGTGTTGGTGACTGAGTTAGTGTGTGAGGGTGTGGATGTGAACCAATGCACCAACTCACATCAACAACAACAACAACAACAAGTACTTGGTAACCTGGAAGACATACAGTTCCTTCTTTGGACCAGGTTAGTTAGTTAGTTAGTTACTCTGGCTGGTATTTTTATTCATGTGGTTCTGTTTCATGGCATAATAATAATAATAATAATTAATATACTTTGGAGGAATCAAGGCTGTCTATAATGTACGTACAGCCACAATCAAATATCCACCGACACTTTCCTTCCTTCCATCGTGTAAATAAATCAGTATCATATCGAAATATAATTATATGTCAACCTTACGTCAACTCAACCCCCTCAATTATTATTATTATGAGGTGCTGCAAAATCATACATGTGTTGTTCTTTATTATGCATCTGGTAATTACTGTATCTTAATGTATGTGTGTGTTTTTGTGTGTATGTGTGTGTGTGTGCATGCATGTGTGTGTGTGTGTGTGCATGGGTGCTTGTGTATGTTTTTGTGTGTATGTGTATGAATGTGTATGCATATGTGTGTGTGCATGCGTGCTTGTGCGTGGGCGTGCGTGGATGCTCGTGTGTGTGTGTGTGGGCGTGCGTGGATGCTCGTGTGTGTGTGTGTGCATATATGTGCGTGTGTGTGTGTGTGTTATGAGACAGACACAACCCAGACAATGACCAACACTACCGCCTCCTGCCTGGTGACCATAACAACCTACAACAATCACCCTTCCATCCACACCTGCCAACCTTCTTCATGTACCACGGCTTCAATGGTCACGGAAAGTTCGGCTGGATCCTAAAGTCAAAAACAGGTACAGTAAAGTTGAGATGAATCAGAGGTGGAATTAGTAAACTCAAAATATAAACATAAAACATAAAACAAAAATAAAAAAACAGGTACAGTAAGTTGAGATGAATCAGAGGTGGAATTAGTAAACTTCAAAATATTTAATCATCTTATATCGAGGCTCTATTGTACTGTAATAATTGTACTGTGTGTGTTTTTTAGGGGGTGTGGGAATAGGGGGACAGGCTTGGGGGGGGGGGGGTTAAGGGGGTGCAGGAATAGGGGGACAGGCTTGTGGGGGGGTTTAGGGGGGTGCAGGAGTAGGGGACAGGCTTGTGGGGGGGTTTAGGGGGGTGCAGGAGTAGGGGAACAGACTTGGGGAGGGGGGTTAGGGGGGTGCGGGAATAGGGGACAGGCTTTCTACCCACCCCAAACCTGTCCCCCTACTCCCGCACCCCCCAAAACCCCACCCCAAGCCTGTCCCCCTACTACTGCACCCCCCAAAACCCCCCCAAACCTGTCCCCTACTCCAGCACCCCCCAAGCCTGTCCCCTTACTCCCGCACCCCCTTAATTAACTTGCCGTCTACAGAGCTGCTGAGCCAATATGACTGTAATGTAATCTCGGTGGACTGGCAGACATTGGTACCGTCACCCTTCTACCCTCAAGCCGTTCACAATGTTTACAGAGTCAGTTTAATTATTTTTCTGCACATTTTATACCATACTGTACTTTGTTATTTTCCCTGAT
The DNA here is from genome assembly GCA_033782935.1 of Petrolisthes cinctipes. Taxonomy (NCBI): domain Eukaryota; kingdom Metazoa; phylum Arthropoda; class Malacostraca; order Decapoda; family Porcellanidae; genus Petrolisthes; species Petrolisthes cinctipes. The sequence goes on along the minus strand of JAWQEG010000240.1, from coordinate 75,067 downwards.
TTTGTGTCCATACTAATACTAATACCAATACTACTACTACTACTAATAATAATAATAGTAATAATAATAATCACCCTTCTACCCTCAAGCCGTTCACAATGTTTACAGAGTTAGTTCAATTATTTTAGTTTGTTTTTTCCCTGATAATAATAATGATGATAATAATAATAATGTAATAATCAACAATGTTTACAGAGTAGGTTCAATTATTTTTCACCACATTTTGTACCATAGTTTGTTTTCTTCCCTGATTTAATAATAATAATAATAATAATAATAATAATAATAATAATAATAATAACAATAATAATAATAATAACAATAATCAACCTTCTACCCTCAAGCTGTCCACAGTGTTTACAAATTCACTTTAATTACTTTTTTACCACATATTATACCATACATAGTCTTGCTTATTTTCCTGACTACATGGATGGAAATATATAAAATAATCATAATAGAATAAGCCTAGAAAGGTAACTATATGACACTAAAATAAGCATGGAAAAAGTGGAAGGAAATTAAGCTGAGAAAGAGGAGGTAAATATCCCAAACCAATATCAATAAAGGTTTTCTATAGTATCTTACTTCTACATTCAGTATCTACAATGAATCCTTCTTTTACTTTCAACAGACAGCTATCTAAAGTAACTCCTTCTATTATTTTCAACAGACAGCTATCTAAAGTAACTCTATCTAAAGTAACTCCTTCTATTACTTTTAACAGACAGCTATCTAAAGTAACTCCTTCTACTTTCAACAGACAGCTATCTAAAGTAACTCCTTCTACTTTCAACAGACAGCTAATTACAGTAACTCCTTCTATTACTTTTAACAGACAGCTATCTAAAGTAACTCCTCCTTTTACTTTCAACAGACAGCCAATTACAGTAAATCTTTCTTTTACTTTCAACAGACAGCTATCTAAAGTAACTCCTTCTATTATTTTCAACAGACAGCTAATTACAGTAACTCCTTCTATTACTTTCAACAGACAGCTATCTAAAGTAACTCCTATTATTTTCAACAGACAGCTATCTAAAGTAACTCCTATTACTTTCAACAGACAGCTATCTAAAGTAACTCCTATTACTTTCAACAGACAGCTATCTAAAGTAACTCCTATTACTTTCAACAGACAGCTATCTAAAGTAACTCCTATTACTTTCAACAGACAGCTATCTAAAGTAACTCCTATTACTTTCAACAGACAGCTATCTAAAGTAACTCCTATTACTTTCAACAGACAGCTATCTAAAGTAACTCCTATTATTTTCAACAGACAGCTAACTACAGTAACTCCTTCTATTACTTTCAACAGACAGCTATCTAAAGTAACTCCTTCTATTACTTTTAACAGACAGCTATCTAAAGTAACTCCTTCTTTTACTTTCAACAGACAGCTAATTACAGTAACTCCTTCTATTACTTTTAACAGACAGCTAACTAAAGTAACTCCTTCTATTACTTTTAACATCTACAGTATCCTTCTTCTACCTTCAGTATCTACAGTATATCCTTCTTCTACCTTCTACAATACCCTTCTTCTACCTTCTACAATATCCTTCAGTATCTACAGTATTATATCCTTCTTCTACCTTCTACAATATCCTTCTTCTACCTTCTACAATATCCTTCTTCTACCTTCTACAATATCCTTCTTCTACCTTCTACAATATCCTTCTTCTACCTTCTACAATATCCTTCTTCTTCCTTCTACAATATCCTTCTTCTTCCTTCTACAATATCCTTCTTCTTCCTTCTACAATATCCTTCTTCTTCCTTCTACAATATCCTTCTTCTTCCTTCTACAATATCCTTCTTCTACCTTCTACAATATCCTTCTTCTACCTTCTACAATATCCTTCTTCTTCCTTCTACAATATCCTTCTTCTTCCTTCTACAATATCCTTCTTCTACCTTCAGTATCTACAGTAAAAATAACTCCTCCTATAACATTCAACAGACAGCTAACTACACAGCTGGTATGATAGACTGGCTTCACAACACGTCGGGTCTTCAGCCTTCACGGATACACATCACCGGACATTCCCTGGGAGCACACACGGCTGGACTCACTGGAAAATATGTCACCTCTGGAACCGTCAACAGGGTCACGGGTAATTATCTCACCTCTCTCTGAACTCACTGGAAAATATGTCACCTCTGGAACCGTCAACAGGGTCACGGGTAATTATCTCCCCTCTTGTCTGAATTCACTGGAAAATTAGTACTGTACTGTATGCCATTTTTATACTTGGACAGGCTTGGGGTGGGTAGAAAGCCTGTCCCCTATTCCCGCACCCCCCTAACCCCCCCCCCCCCAAGCCTGTCCCCCTACTCCCGCACCCCCCCCCAAGCCTGTCCCCCTACTCCCGCACCCCCTAAACTGCCCCCTACTCCCGCACCCCCCCAAGCCTGTCCTCTACTCCCGCACCCCTTAAACCCCCCCCCTAAGCCTGCCCCCTAAACCCACCCAAGCCTGTCCCCCTATTCCCGCACCCCCTTAATAAACTTCGTCGCTCCATTCGCATTTCAAAATATCCGGAACCGAGCGACGAAAATAACATTCCCTCGAAGAAAGAAATGGTTTACTGATATAACCCTTATGCTCCTTCTCATTCCTCCCTCAAAGGTTTAGACCCAGCTGGACCTTCCTTCTATGATAAGCCTTCTGATCAGCGCATTGATAAGTCTAATGCAGCCTTTGTTGACATTATGCATTCTAACTCTGGTGATCTATTTCAGGTAATAAACTTTTTTGTACAGTCGTGGCAGATAGGGTCGATTACACAGTCGTTCGTTGTGATTGATAGATATATAGATAGATAGATAGATAGAAATAGAGATAGATAGATAGATAGAAATAGATAGATAGATAGAAATAGAGATAGATAGATAGAAATAGAGATAGATAGATAGATAGAAATAGAGATAGATAGATAGAAATAGATAGAAATAGAGATAGATAGATAGATAGATAGAAATAGAGATAGATAGATAGATAGAAATAGAGATAGATAGATAGAAATAGATAGAAATAGAGATAGATAGATAGATAGAAGTAGAGATAGATAGATAGATAGAAATAGAGATAGATAGATAGATAGAAATAGAGATAGATAGATAGAAATAGAGATAGATAGATAGATAGATAGATAGATAGAAATAGAGATAGATAGATAGAAATAGAGATAGATAGATAGATAGATAGATAGATAGAAATAGAGATAGATAGATAGAAATAGAGATAGATAGATAGATAGATAGAAATAGAGATAGATAGATAGAAATAGAGATAGATAGATAGAAATAGATAGATAGATAGAAATAGAGATAGATAGATAGAAATAGAGATAGATAGATAGAAATAGAGATAGATAGATAGAAATAGAGATAGATAGATAGAAATAGAGATAGATAGATAGAAATAGAGATAGATAGATAGAAATAGAGATAGATAGATAAATAGAAATAGAGAGAGATAGATAGATAGATAGAAATAGATAGATAGATAGAGGCCAGTAGAACACAAATTTTGAACAAGATAGATAGAAATAGAGATAGATAGATAGAAATAGAGATAGATAGATAGAAATAGAGATAGATAGATAAATAGAAATAGAGAGAGATAGATAGATAGATAGAGGCCAGTAGAACACAAATTTTGAACAAGATAGATAGAAATAGAGATAGATAGATAGATAGGGATAGATAGATAGAAATAGATAGATAGATAGATAGGGATAGATAGATAGATAGATATAGGCCAGTAGAACACAAATTTTGAACAAGATAGATAGCAATAGAGATAGATAGATAGATAAATAGATAGGGATTGATAGAGATAGAAATAGACAGATAGATAGATAGAAATAGATAGATAGATAAAGGCCAGTGGAACCCAAATTTTAAACAGAGTAGCTAACTTTACTTATATTGTTGTTAATAATAATAATAATAATAATAACAATAATAATAATAATAATAATAACAATAATAACAATAATAATAACAATAATAATAATAATAACAATAATAACAATAACAATAATAATAACAATAATAATAACAATAACCATAACAATAACATTTAATAATAATAATAACAATAATAATAATAATAATAATAATAATAATAATAATAATAATAATGTTGTTGTAGGCGTGTTTTGGACTGTATGATGCGTTGGGCCACGTGGACTTCTACCCTAATGGTGGGATGCATCAACCAGGCTGCGTCAACACTCCGGAGTTTGACATTGATGACTGGTTGGATCTGGCAGGTATGTATGTACGGTTTTTATTTTTACCACCTTGTAAAAATATTTATTCTCTCCGGCAATTTACAGTCAACTTCTTCCTGTTTATAAAGAAAAAAAAAAATGAAAATAAACAATAAATCGAATAAAATCCAATACTAAATCTAATAAAATATCTAGAAACTTTAACTAAACTTATAATTTTATATATTGCACGAAATATGACAGCAGGACTTAAGAGAAAATAATACACTTCAAATACTGAAATATTATGAACTACAGTATGTATAATTAAAGGGGGGAAATTTAGTGTTGGTAAATCTGGAGCAACTGAATCCTCCAAACTATTCCAAGCAACAACAGAACACTATTATGTTTGTTAATCTGGTCCTGTTGTTTCCTGGCATACTTTGGAGGAATCAAGGCACTCCAATGTACCAAAAAAGAATTACCACCTTAATGGGGTGTGGGTGTTGGGGACAGGCTTGGGGGGGGGGGGGGGGCTTGGGGGGCGCGGGAATAGGGGGACAGGCTTGGGGTGGGTAGAAAGCCTGTCCCCTATTCCCACACCCCCCTAATCCCCCCCCTCCAAGCCTGTCCCCCTACTCCCGCACCCCCCCAAGCCTGTCCCCATACTCCCGCACCTCCCCCAAGCCTGTCCCCTTCTCCTGCACCCCCCCCAAGCCTGTCCCCCTACTCCCGCACGTACCCCCCCCAAGCCTGTCCCCTACTCCCGCACCCCCCTAACCTCTCCCTCCAAGACTGTCCCCCTACTCTCCCAAGCCTGTCCCCCTACTTCCGCACCCCCTCCAGCCTGTCCCCCTACTCCCGCACATACCTCCCCAAGCCTGTCCCTACTCCCGCACCCCCCTAAACCCCCCCCAAGCCTGTCCCCCTACTCCTGCACCACCTTAAAGGACCTTATTTATACTATTTCAGTCAGTATAGCACTTCATGTTATTGTTGTTGTTGTTGTTGTTGTTTCAGAGGACTGTAGTCACATGAGGTCAGTAGACTTGTGGGTGGAAAGTTTAACATCAGTACCATCATCATCACTAACCTTTACTTCATGGCCTTGTACTGACTGGGAAGCCTTCACTGTTGCCAACTGTACATCCTGTGGTCAAGGCTGCCTCAACATGGGATTTCACGTCCAGCAAGGGTTGGTCTCTTACGGGGGAAATTTTAATGTTGGTAAATGAATAACTGAATCCTCCAAACTATTCCAAGCAACAGAACACCATTGAATTATCCCATTAATAAATATGGAGATGGTACAGTGTTGGTGGTAAAACTAGAGTAACTAATTCCTCCTAACTATTCCAAGCAACAGAACACCATTATGTTTGTTCATTTGGTCCTGTTTCCTGGCATACTTAGGAGGAATCAAGGCACTCCAATGTACCCAAAGTATACTACCCTCCTTAAGTTACATACTGTATATTATAAAAATTAAACAAGAAATATGATTCATGTTTACAATAACCAGAAATACACCAACAGGGTTCCTTCAAAATGTTCTTGTCTGTCTCAGGGGGTTCTAAAAGGAAAGGAAATGTATTGTACTTCATATTATACATAAATAGCTAAGTAGAAAGATATAAAAGAGTAACACAACTTTGTATAACACATATACACCATTACTGAAACTGATAATATATTGGTGATAACAACAACATTGACTTAACTTTACACTGTTCCTAATGTTGTGTGTTGTCTCCCCCCCCAGGCTGAGTGGTTCATACTTCCTACACACCAACTCCACTTCACCCTTTGCTCTGGGAAACATTCAGTAGTACCAACCAACCAACCAACAAGTGAACATCAACTCACACAATGTTAATGTTATTGTATCATTACATTCCTATGAATAATACTGTGGGTATTACTTGTAATCTATTTATTCGAGGAAGAGGCTCTTTGTCGCGTCGCTCAATTTGTTTTGAAAAATATTAGGGATTGAGTAACTAACAGAACTTTTCGTCAAAGAAGTAGTTTCATAATACCAGTCTGTATGTCTGGATGAAGTAATCTGTAAGTAATCTGGAACACATTTCAAACTGGAGACTATCAGTATGAAAAAAATTGTCAAGCTGAAAACAATACAATACTAAGCTACACACATTATGAAAATAAAACAAGACACACAAATAAAGACACTGGAGATGAAAAAATTATGACGAAATTGGCAAGCTGGAAACTGTATAATAAAAAAATATTAATCTACAAATATTATGAAAGTAAAACAAGTGACACAAATACAAACATGTTTTATTCATTACTCTCTCCAACATTGACACAGTGAAGCAATATGATGATGTGTGTTTATCTGCAGGCTGCCATGATACCTGCCACAGAGTCAAAGTCAATCTTCTCAGTGATGTTCTTGGTTTTAACAGTGTCTTCTTGGTTGGCAATGAATACGTTTCCATCTTCATCTGCCTTCCATCCATATTTACTCATCCAGGCTTGTAGTGCCACCTCTGTTTAAACACACATTATTATTACACACTGGTTAATTTAGGGGGTGTGGGAATAGGGGGACAGGCTTGGGGGGGTTATGCGGGGTGGGGGAGTAGGGGACAGGCTTGGGGGGGGAGTTTAGGGGGGTGGGGGAGTAGGGGGACAGGCTTGGGGGGGTGGTTAGAGGGGTGCGGGAGTAGGGAGACAGGCTTGGGGGGTTAGGGGGGTGCGGGAATAGGGGACAGGCTTTCTACCCCCCCAAGCCTGTCCCCCTACTCCCACACCCCTCAAAACCCCCCCCCAAGCCTGTCCCCCTACTCCCACACCCCTTATTGTATTAGTATTGTATTGGTATAGCCATCGGGTACACATCAATAAAGTTGTCATTGGAATTTATTGTATTGATTAAATTTTAATTGTCAAAACTTTTATTACTTTTGAATTTTTTTTTATAAATCCATGAGGTGTACTGCATGTATATCACAAGTAGATAAAGACGAGTATATAACTAACATTAACAATTGATTAAATACAGTAACTGATGTTGAAAGACCATAAAAATAAAAATAATAATAATAATAAATTCATCCACAACTCACCATCTACATTACCCAGGAGTTGAGAGAGGACTTGTTTCTCTATGTACTGGTACGTGATGGTAATAACGTGACACACATACTTGCGGATGCTGTCACTGAAGTCCTTGATGTTGGTCGTCTGTGTTGGGGAAAGAGTATAATTTAAAAGGGGGAAATTTTGTGTTGGTAAATCTGGAGCAAGTGACTGAATCCTCCAAACTATTCCAAGTAACAGAACACCATTACTTTTGCTTGCTCTTCTGGTCCTGTTGTTTCCTGGCATACTTTGGAGGAATCGAGGCACCACTCCAATGTACCAAAAAAGAATTACCACCTTAAGGGACCCTGTGTGTGATGTAGTCAGAAAATTGGAGGTGAGCGAGTCCTTTAAATCTTGCCACGAAACACACACACCTATATGGAAGGAGTTTGTTTCGTGACATGGTCAGGAGGAATCAGAAGCCACCAAGTCTCATACACAATCACAGGGTCCTTAATAACTTCAGGTTCCAAAACTATACTAATATATATAACAGATGTTTTGGTAATTAGCGATAAATTACAAAAGTGATTTTTCTGTGAGTTTAGCCTTCTTCTTTACTATACTTTCCCTCACCTTCATATACTAGATAGCTTAGCAAAAACAAACAAACAGCCTCGCAAGGACCACTATATCTATTGCTGTTTGTAGGGCCTGTTGTATTCTCTCTACCATACCAGCCTAGCAAGGACCACTATGTCTGTTGCTGTTTGTAGGTTCTCCTTTGTATATATTCTCTCTATCATAACAATATATATAACTTACCAAATTGGAATACTGATCCTTCTCGTTCCAGAAGGTGCTGAACTGACACATCTCCAGCAGGTCGTGGAGGTACATGATGCGCTTAACGTTGGCATCTTCCATCTGACACACACACACACATAAAAAAAGTTATAGATTATGATTAGGGAAATATAAAGTTGTATATTAACATTGGCATCTTCCATCTGACACACACACATCCAAAAAAAAAGTTACAGATTATGATTAGGAAATATAAAGTTGTATAGACTGATTGAATGATTGACTGACTGACTGACTGACTGACTGATTGATTGATTGATTGATTGATATTAGGTGCTGCAATGTATAAATGACAATCAGTTTTCATCAACATCAATATACTGTAGCTTTAATTATGTTCTGTAAGCCAAGAAATATCTAACCAAACACTATACAATATTTCATTCTGGGTTATTAAAGTCATACTGCCTGTGAATCTATAAATTATGGAATATCCCTATGAGAATCAGAATAGGGACACTCTTACATGATAATAGTAATATTGGAAAATACTAAACAACATTATAAACAAGAAAATTATCAACTACCGGTACTGTTTGAAGGTGAAAGGAAATAAATTAATATCACCCACTTGTTCTTGGCCCAGAAGACACTTGCAGAGAACAAAATCAGTGTGAGGCAGATTAGTGAGAGCCTTCATAAGTATCTGACAGGCTACGGTGTTCTGGTATGTGCCGGGATTAAACTGGTACAACTTGAGTAGAGCCAGGTTGGCCTCCAGATCATAGGTGTTCTCACGCGCCTGTAGCTCCACGTAACGTTCCAATGTGGAGATGTTCTCGGGGTTATACCTGTAATGATGTAAGTAACGAGGTATTAAAGTACAGTATTGGATTATTTTGTCTATTATCTTAAGGAGAGTTTATATTATGGGTGGGGGAAACTGAAACTGTCTCCCACCCATAACTCCACATTCCCACGGGTCTCCTATTGGGGGTGAAAACGGGGCATCTCCGAGAGTAACACCATAGATGAGAAAAGTGTGTTAGAATGGTCCAAAATAGTGGGTAATGATACTAAAATATACAATGTAGTGAACGGAGTACTTCTCTACTTTTACCAAATTGAGGTGCATTTATTAGCATGCTGATTGGCCGTCTGCACCAATATGGCCGCTGTACACACCGCAGATTAAGGACAAATTAATTAATTAACGGTAGTTGTATTACGAAAGCTATGCATTTGTGACGGAAATAGCCTCTGAGGAAATGACGTACATGTATTAAGAAATGTATTTGATGGTAAAGAATTGATGGTAATGATTATGGACAAACGCTTAAATAATACCCAGACTTTTTCCATATAGGTATGTGTACTTCGTGGCAATATTTGAAGGACTCACTAACCTCCAATTTTCTTGCTATGTTACATCACTCACAGGGTCCCTTAATGGGGTACAGTAATTTACTTTTGTTACATTGGAGTGTCTCGATTCCTCCAAAGTAGGCCAGAAAACAACAAACAAGACGAAGAAAAATAAAGGTGTTCTGTTGCCTGGAATAGTTTGGAGGATTCAGATGCTCCAGATTTACCAACACAAAATATTATACCCCTTAAGAATATACCGGTGTTGTTGTATGCTGTAAACGAACACCTCACATTTCACTACATTATAAGAGCCATTATTACCAACACCAGCTGCTATATTTCCCTATCATTTTTCGAGGACGTTTCATTAGAAGGTGTTGCATGATAATTATAAGTGTGTGTGCCTCCATTACCTCTCAATTCCCCGCAGCATGGAGGCCACAGTGGACCTCATTGTCTCCGCCTGCTCCGCCATCTTGATACAGAAGAAAACGTAAACATTAAAAATTCGAAAGTAAAATTTATAAAAAGTTCTATATTCTATTAAATTATACTCAGGAATGTTTATGAATTTTATCTAATGTACTATTTTGTGCTTATATATAAAAAATTTATTCTGAATGTGCCTTCTACTCAGGAATTTTTTTGAATGATATATAATGTACTATTCTGTGTTTGTATAGATAAAAAATTAAATAGTTCTGAAAGTACCGTCATCAGAATTTTTATGAATGATCTATAATGTATTGTTATGTGTTTGTATAGAAAAAAAATTAATTTAGTTGTGAATGTGCTCTCTGGTCGGTTACCATGGCAACCAAAGTAAACAAAACATTCCAGCCTTGTCGGACAAATATCATGGACCCATTATTTTTGGCTCTCAGCAATTTTAGACGAAGAAATTTTGAGAAATGTGTAGAAATATGTACAGAATTATTAAACAAGAACCCATTGGACCAGGTCTGTCTCTATATCACTCTTTAATTAAATTGTATTATTAATTAAACTTATTCGTCGCTCTGTAAAATGAGCGACGAAGATAACTTTGCCTGGAAGAAGTAGTAGTTTAAGGGGATAATTATATAGTACAACCACAATCAAATATCCACCAACACTTTCCTTCCATCGTAGTAACTATCTTGGTAATAAAGAACAACACGTGTATGATTTTGCAGCACCTCATAATAATAATAATAATAATAATAATAATACTAATAATACCCACTAACACTTTCCTTCCATCGTAGTAAATATCTTGGTAATAAAGAACAATACGTGTATGATTTTGCAGCACCTCATAATAATAATAATTGAGGGGGTTGAGTTGACGTAAGGTGTTGTTGTATGATTATATTTTGATATGATACTGATTTATTTGTACGATGAAAGGAAAGTGTTGGTGGATATTATTATTATTATTATTATTATGAGGTGCTGCAAAATCATACCCGTGTTGTTCTTTATTAACGAGATATTTACTACGATGGAAGGAAAGTGTTGGTGGATATTTGATTGTGGCTGTACATTGTTTTGGGTGGTATATCTGAAGCAAATGATTTCTCCAAACTATTCCAGGCAACAGGATACCATTATTTTTCTTTATCTGGGTCTGTTTCCTGGCAGATTTTGAAGGAAGCAAGGCACTCCAATCTATCAAAAGAATACATACTTTGAAGGAATCGAGGCACTCCAATCTATCAAAAGAATACATACTTTGGAGGAATCGAGGCACTCCAATCTATCAAAAGAATATAAACCCCAGCCTTTGAATTTCATGTAATATTCCATAAAATACTGACAAAGTAACCAGGTATAATTATGTAGGCTAACAATTTTACAAACTTACACTCATACCATATAATTATCTAGACTGTATACTCCATTGTTTTATACATTAGACCCTGGGTGAATATACAATGAATAAATATTTGTATCCACCACTTACTTCATTTTACACTCATCAGTCCCTCATTGAAGACCAACAATGTATGTGTGTTTTCCCAGGTGTGTGTGTGTGTGTGTTCCCAGGCTTGTGTTATTCATTACCATACATACACACTAAGTGATTTACTGACCCTGTGTTAAAAGGATAGTGTGTGTCTGTGTGTGTGTTCCCAGGCTTGTGTTATTCATTACCATACACACTAAGTAATTTACTGACCCTGTGTTAAAAGGATATAATATGTAATAAATTTAATCATCTTATATCAAGGACCTACTGTATATATATAAGTGATTTACTGAGCTTGGATTAAAAAGATATACATAATAGCAAGTCAAGTAGTCTCTCTCTTTTATTACATTACAGGTTACATGGCCAAACAAATAATAAAAATAAAGGCATTGCTTCCTTCAGGTTGCATATTGCATATGAAGCTTTATAGCTAACCTGGAAAGCCAAACTAACAATACAATCGTGTAACAATATATATAAATTTAAACATCTGACATGGAGGGCATACTGTATGTCTTTATATTTCCTTTGTATTCCTATTCCCACACCCCCTAACCCCCCCCCCCTAGCCTGTCCCCTTACTCCCGCACCCCCAAAACCCCCCCAAGCTTGTCCCCTACATCCCGCACCCCCCTAACCCACCCCCCAAGCCTGTCCCCCTACTCCTGCACCCCCCCTAACCCACCCAAGCCTGTCCTCTACTCCCGCACCCCCAAAACCCCCCCCGAGCCTGTCCCCTTACTCCCACACCCCCAAAACCCCCCCCAAGCCTGTCCTCCTACTCCCGCACCCCCAAAACCCCCCCCGAGCCTGTCCCCTTACTCCCGAACCCCCCAAACCCCCCCAAAACTTGTCCCCCTACTCCTGCACCCCCAAAACCCCCCCAAGCTTGTCCCCTTACTCCCGCACCCCCAAAACCCCCCCAAGCTTGTCCCCTTACTCCCGCACCCCCCTAACCCCCCCCCAAGCCTCTCTCTCTCTCTCTCTCTCTCTCTCTCTCTCTCTCTCTCTCTCTCTCTCTCTCTCTCTCTCTCTCTCTCTCTCTCTCTCTCTCTCTCTCTCTCTCTCTCTCTCTCTCTCTCTCTCTCTCTCTCTCTCTCTCTCTCTCTCTCTCTCTCTCTCACCTGTCATAATTAGGTTAAAAAAACACTTATGATACTGTAAAATGAATGAGTCACTTAATTTGCACTATCTCAGATTAAAAAGATATACTGTACATATATATAAATTTAAACATCTAACATGGAGGGCATACTGTTTGTCTTTATATCTCCTTGCATTACTCTACATAGGCTGTCTGGAGTCTCAAAACACGGGCACTGACGGAACAAGTGTGGGTGGATGAGTGTGACGGTGAAGAGGAAGGTCTGGCGGATGTTTTAATGGACGACAACACCATCGCCTCTGTGGCTCGGCCCGGCACCTCCCTTCGCTCTGCCCCGCCCTCCTCGGCTGGGGGGCCGTCACAAACTTTCAGGTAAGAATTAAGGGGGTGCGGGAGTAGGGGACAGGCTTTGGGGGGGGGGGGGGGTTTGGGGGGTGCGGGAATAGGGGGACAGGCTTGGGGGGGGTAGAAAGCCTGTCCCCTATTCCTGCACCCCCTTAACCCCCCCCCCCCCCCAAGCCTGTCCCACTACTCCCGCACCCCCCTAACCCCCCCCCCCCCAAGCCTATCCCCCTATTCCCGCACTCCCAAAAACCCCCTCCAAGCCTGTCCCCTACTACTGCACCCCCCTAAACACCCCCCCCCCCAAGCCTGTCCCCTATTCCCACACCCCCTTAAGGGCTGTATGCAAGAACATTCATGGTGTATACGATGGCGTGGTATCAGTATCATGGCTCAGACAAACAATAAGGCCATCGTCAACACCATGGATGGATGTTCTTGCATACAGCCCGAATTTTGAAGCATACAGTTCAGTAATCCCTTGTTTTGTACTGTTGTTATAAGTATGTATTGTACTGTTTGTAATGAGTTTGTGTACAGTACTAATAAACACTCTTAGTACATTACACACCCATTTACTGTACTCCCCAGTGAATAATAAATGACGGTTTACTGTACACAAATTTATTACAAATAGTACAATACATACTAACAACAACAGTACAAAACAAGGGATTACTGTAATGTACTAAGAAGGTTTACTGTACACAAATTCATTACAAATAGTACAATACATACTTATAACAACAGTACAAAACAAGGCATTACTGTAATGTACTAAGAAGGTTTACTGTACACAAATTCATTACAAATAGTACAATACATACTTATAACAACAGTGGAAAATAATGTACTCAGAGGGTTTACTGTACACAAATTCATTACAAACCCTGCAGTACATATTTAAAACAACAGTACAAAATAATGTACTAAGAGGGTTTACTGTACACAAATTCATTACAAATAGTACAGTACATACTTATAACAACAGTGGAAAATAAAGGATTACTGTATTTTTATATAGTGTATAATTGTATCGTTAATATCACCAGACCATCAACACAGTCAGGGAGACCATTGAGTGGAGTGGTGCGTCCAGGTTCACAAGGTGGTCGGCCAGGTACTATGGACCAGGCTCTACGTACTCCTCGCACATCACAGACAGCAAGGCCTGTGTCTGCAACCTCTGGTGATTACTATTCTATATTTCCTTCACTTTGTTTTATCACTGATATTCATATTGTTGTTTAGAATTATTTATGAGTGACCACTGGATAACTATGAACTGTAATTGATTGGTTAATTACAATTGCTACTCAAGTTGGTGGCAAAGCTTAAATTATCTGTTTATCATAATATGCCACATAATGAATCATTGTACAATACAATACTATACTGTGTAATTTTATCATCTGTTACCATATACTGTACTGTATAATACTTTTGTTTGTAATGTTCTGCTGTATGTATAATATAAATATTATCAAAACACATTATTACAACATCATATATCTATAACTACATTACATTACATGGTATTATTTCATTTACAGGAAGACATGTTCGCCTTGGCACTGCCTCTATGTTGTCAACAGGAGATGGATCTTTTATCAATTTAGCACGATTGAATGTTGCTAAATATGCAAACCAACAGAATATTGCTAAAGCCCTCTTTGAATATATATATTTTCATGAAAATGATGTTAGACATGTAAGTATAATAGGCTATATATACATTTTCTGCTGCAGAATATCATACAACTAGTTCAGATTCACAGTCAGATGAAATGTAATGTTTGTTTGATATAGTATAATTATCTTACACTGACCTAAGCTAGAATAATTTTGTTAACTCATTGTAATGTAGTTAATTAACTTATCTATCTAACTATAGGCACTGGACCTGGCAGCTCAGGCAACACAGGCACTTAACTTTAAGGACTGGTGGTGGAAGGTACAACTTGGAAGATGTTATTATCGTCTTGGTCTGTTCCGTGATGCTGAAAAGCAGTTTAAGGTTGGTGTTCCTTAAGGTATGTTTTGGGTATTATAGTATACAATCATTGGCAAGCATTATTTAAACTAGGAGAAGATGTTAATCCTAAATAACAAGTCTGTGGTGAAGTTATTCATATTATATTGTGACTGTTAAAGAAATGAAGTTACCTTCCTTAACAATACAGTCAGCACTGAAGCAACAGGACAACATCAACACATTCCTCTTATTGGGTCGGGTTTACATTCGTTTGGATCAGCCCATGGCATCTCTTGATGTATATAAAGATGGTCTGGACAAGTTTCCTGGAGAAGTTACATTACTCACAGCAATATCAAGGTATTTTACACTTGACACATGTACTTTGCTCATACAGTATATACTGGAAATAAACAAGTTATATATTCTAATTGTTATGATCTAACTCTTAAAGATGAGAAAATGTCCTCAAACTACCAGTAATTATCCTGTACATATGAATCAAACATTAAAAATAATGGGAAAAGTCTTACTTTTGCAGTGATGCAATACTCCATAATTTTTTGTTCTTGTTTGTCACATATGTATTTATGTGTTTGGCAGAATATATGAGGGTTTGAATGATCTGCCAAAGGCTGTGAAGTTCTATAAGGATGTACTGCAATGTGATGCTACTCATGTTGAAGCCATCGCTTGTATTGGCACAAACCATTTCTACAGTGATCAGCCAGAGGTTGCATTACGCTTTTATAGGTCAGTACAATGTGCCATAAAACATACATCATATAAGTTTATTTGTTGCTTAATGTGTTGAAAGGTGATGGATGCAGCATGTATAATTTCATCAAAATACTGAATTATCTCATCATAATGTATGGTACTCTTACTGGAAAATAAAATTACATGTACCAACGCGTATGTATTAAAAAGTGTGTTATGGTTTCAGACGGCTGTTACAGATGGGTATATATAACTGTGAAATCTTCAACAACTTGGGACTGTGTTGTTTCTATGCCCAGCAGTATGACATGACACTCACCTGCTTTGAACGAGCCCTCAGCCTTGCCACAGACCAGGGTATTGCTGATGTCTGGTACAACCTTGGACACATTGCACTGGTTAGTAATGGTTGTACTAACTTGTCCCTAACATTGTATGCTGTAATGGCCGCACCTCAGAGTTAAAGGCAGAATTTGAAAGCTACGCCAGTGGAGTACTCTTATGGCTTACCCAGTAGAAGCACTGTCTGAGATTTCTCTGGTCCAGGGTTCGATTCCCCGTGGGTACGACTAGAATTTAAATGGATCAATTTCTGGGTCTGACTTACTTGGTTGATTTGATTCTTCCTTGCTTGATTGATTTGGATTATTACAATGCAAGAATATGTATGGCGTTGATGGTGGTGTGGTAGCAGTAGGATGGCTCTGTAGTGTGTCAATGGAGTTATCGTACCAGTACTATATACAGTATAATACAATATACAATGAATAAATACTTGTATCCATCACATCATTTTACACTCAGTCCCTCATTGAAGACCACCAAATATTTTCCCAGGCTTGTGTTATTCATTACCGTACACACAGTAAGTGATTTGCTGACCCTGTGTTAAAAGGATATACATGATAAATTTAATCATCTTATGTTGACGGCCTACAGTAATGTCTTCTCTTGACAGGGCATCGGGGACATTAACCTCGCTTACCAATGCTTCCGGCTGGCCCTGGTGTCCGATAATGACCACGGTGAGTCGTACAACAACCTGGGAGTGTTGGAGTATAGACGTGGGAATCTTGAGACAGCACGAGCCTTCTTTATGACATCTGCCAGCCTCTCCCCACACATGTACCAACCACACTACAACCATGCTAAACTGGCTCATAAGGTAAGTACAGCCACAATCAAATATCCACCGACACTTTCCTTCCATCGTGAAAATAAATCAGTATCATATCGAAATATAATCATACAACAACACCTTATGTCAACTCAACCCCTTCAGTTATTATTATGAGGTGCTGCAAAATATAATCATACATGTGTTGTTCTTTATTTCCATCATATCAAAATATAATCATAAAACACCTTATGTCAACTCAACCCCCTCAGTTATTATTATGAGGTGCTGCAAAATCATACACGTGTTGTTCTTTATTACCAAGATATTTACTACGATGGAAGGAAAGTGTTGGTGGATATTATTATTATTATTATTATTATTATTATTATTATTATTATTATTATTATTATTATTATGAGGTGCTGCAAAATTATACATGCGTTGTTCTTTATTACCAAGATAATTATTTACTTCGATGGAAGGAAAGTGTTGGTGGATATTTGATTGTGGCTGTACATCATCCGTTCAGGTACATCCAAAAATATTTAAGGCGGTAATACACTTTGGGTATATGGAGCACCCTGATTCCTCCAAATTATGCCAGGAAATAGGACCAAATGAACAAAAATGGTGGCCTGTTGCTTGGAATAGTTTGGAGGAATCACTTGCTACAAACTTACTGTACTACCCTTTTACTTAAAGCGAATGGAAGACTAGTTCGGTTACATCTTCAAACACATAAAAGTATTAGATAATATGCTTGATCAGGGACAGTCAAGAAGAATCACTCTAAATTTTTAAAGGGTATTAGTTTAAGGGTTTGGGCACTCCCTGTCACCCAAGCTACTCCCTCAGTTCTTCAGCTGTTCCTTTCCTTAATTTTCCTTCATGTTTACTGTCCCTCCTCTCTATCCACTTCTCCCTTATGCTACACGGTTTTTCAGGCTTACTGCAGTCTTCTTGCTAATTAAATAATTCTAATAATATAGTACTGTACTCATAACTAATTACATGTATACTGTATTATTCCAGGTGGGAGATTTACAGACAAGTTTCATCATTGTACAGAAGGCTCTCAATCTCTTCCCAGCACATGTTGACTCACAGGAACTTCTAAAGACACTTGAGACACACTTCCAAACATTGTAGCTTTACTGTTATTGAAGTGTAATCTACTTAGGTACAGCTAAACTTTTGTATACAGCTATAATATTTATGCAAACTCTGTATATTGAAATTTAAATATATAATGTGTTACTGTTAAAAGTTTTTTATGTAACATCCCAACTAAATAGTGCAGATAATAATTGGCTTAAATAAATACTGTATTGAGAATATAATGATGAAAAATGTGAAGCATCCTTAGTTTAAAGGTTACTGGCTTAAATAATGATTACCTTTTCCCAAACTTCTATTAACCAAGGTATACGAATCAATTTTGTGTGGAAATATTTAAGGACGACAGGTGCCCCTTTTTTTCCATGTGTGATACAAACTTGTGTATTAGTTTTTTTTATTTTTCACACAATAAAGTGAACTGGCAGTAATACTACATACAATGGTTTCACATGACACATTCGAGGACGGTCGCCTACTTGCGCAACTAAACCCACAGGTACCCTCTTTGTATGGATCGTAAGGTCTCCTAGGGTACTTTTTTTCCTTGTAACTCCTTGTAATACTGTATAACTTTTGTAGTCCTCAACTGCCTAAACTGAATATGATAGCACAGAACTATACTGCACAATCTTCAAATGGAACATATGTAACTTATGAAGGAAATACTAATAACTTATCAAATTTATTGGTTTAGAATACAAAGTGTGTCGTAATTGAGACAATACTCAGACAAATGCAATTAAACAAAACAAAAAACATTACTTTCCTTTCTTATTAAAATGTGTACTTATCATTCTTTCTGAAAGCTGCTGCAATACATTCTTGACCTCCAGTGTTTGTCTTCAAGTATTGTTCATAGATACTTAATTAATCCCTCTCTGCAATGGCTGTCAGATGTGTGTCTATCTCACTTTCCGTCATGGTTCTGCAAGGTAGGGAAAACTTTTACTGACTGTATGAGCGTGGGTAAATGTAGTACAATACAGTAGATCCTTCATATAAATACTTGGGGAATAAAAAACCTGCTGTATCTACCATTTGTTGAAGACCACCAAATGTTTTCCCAGGTGTCTGTTATTCATTACCATACAGCCCAGGGTGATCTACTGGGTTTGTTGAATGACAAGTGTTAAGGGGAGATTCTCTTGTTGGTGAATTGGAAGGCTACCAAAAATTCCTCTAAATGGTACCAGGAAACAGAGACACCCCCATTTGTAACACTGATGTTGTCTGTTTCCTGGCATAGTTTGGAGGAATTTGTAGCACTCCAATTTATATCATCATCATCATCATCTACGTTTAATGTCCCAATTACCTTACGGGGCTGGATGAACTATGAGTTTCTCACACTCCCTGCGGTCATACGCACTTTCCACTTCAATATCCAGCGTTCTCACTCCAATTTACCAAGAAGAAAATCTCTTAAACACGCCCGCATATTACACACGTCAATATAAACTTGTAACCTCTTAAACACGTCTGCATATTACACACGTAAAAAATAAACTTGTAACCTCTTAAACACATCCACATATTACACACGTCAATATAAACTTGTAACCTCTTAAACACATCCACATATTACACACGTCAATATAAACTTGTAACCTCTTAAACACATCCACATATTACACACGTCAATATAAACTTGTAACCTCTTAAACACATCCACATATTACACACGTCAATATAAACTTGTAACCTCTTAAACACATCCACATATTACACACATAAAAAATAAACTTGTAACCAATGCTCCTCACCTGAACTTGGGATCGTCCTTTGAAACAACAGCAACTTCTACCTCGTTGGGTTTGAAGTCAGCCGAGAGTACCGTCATGAGGCAGGTAATGGCCAACTGGATTATCTCATCCTTCCCATAGTTGGTCTTCTTGCGGAACCTGAGGGGGGGGGGGGAAGGGAAGGGAAGGGTAAGATGGTGAGCAAATGATTATCAAATTACTGTACAATACTCCCTTTTACTGCCTTGGAAGCTGATATAACTACAGTACTGTATATATTTTCCCTGACCGACTTGTAAGAAACTTAAGACAGATAATGGTTAGCAAATTTAATGACTTTTAACTACACTACTTTCCTTTATGAATGAGTTATGGGACCCTGTGATGTAGTCAGAAAATTGGAGGTAAACGAATACTTCAAATATTGACGTATAAAAAAACCACAGATATGGAAGGAGCTTGTTTCATGCCATGGTCAGGAGGAATCAGAAGTCTCCAATTCTCATACACAATCACAGGGTCCTTAAAGGGATGATGATGATGATAATAATAATAATAATAATAATAATAATAATAATAATAATAATAATAATAACAATAATAATAATAATAATAATAACAACAATAATAATAAAAAATAATAACAATAATAATAATAATAATAACAATAACAACAATAATAATAATAATATTAACAATAATAATATTAACAATAATAATAATAATAATATTAACAATAATAATAATAACAACAACAATAATAATAATAACAATAACAATTATAATAATAAAAATAATAATAATAACAACAATAACAATAATAATAATAATAACAACAACACAATCAATAAACAGGAGAGAAATGAAGAGGAAACAAAGAGAGAGAGGGGATAACAATAACAATAACAATAATAATAACAATAACAATAATAATAACAATAATAACAAATCAATACACAGGAGAGAAATGAAGAGTTAATGTTTGGATGTTACACGTACTTCTTTTCCAGGAAGCTGTTAGCCTCGGTCTGCTTCACACCGGCTGAACAGGCTCGGTGACCGCAGTAGTAGCCGGCTGGGTCGGTTTTGTACACACACGGTCCCAGCTCGTCGTCGTACCCAATCAGTATCATACCTGGGGTCGGGATTGAGGAAGTTAAGGGGCTGCGGGAATAGGGGGACAGGCTTGGGGGGGGGGGTTTAGGGGGGTGCAGGTTTTTTTTTGGGGGGGTCAGGGGGGGGTGCAAGAGTAGGGGGTCAGGCTTGGGGGGGGGGGTGCAAGAGTAGGGGGTCAGGCTTGGGGGGGGGGGTGCAAGAGTAGGGGGTCAGGCTTGGGGGGGGGGGTTAGGGGGGTGCAGGGTTTTTTTGGGGGGTCAGTGCGGGAGTAGGGGGACAGGCCTGGGGGGTGGTTAGGGGGGTGCGGGAATAGGGGACAGGCTTTCTACCCACTCCAAGCCTGTCCCCTATTCCCGCACCTCCCAGTCCCCCCCCCCCACCCCACCCAAGCCTGTCCCCTACTCCCGCACCTCCTTAAGGGACGAATACACTTTTGGACACTTTTATTACATTGGAGTGCCTTGATTCCTCCACCAATATTATGCCGGAAACAGGACCATTTGAACAAAAAATACTGGTAGTCTGTTGTTGCTTGGTAATTATATGGAGGAATCAGTTGCTCCAGATTTACCAACACTGTACCACCCACATAAGTTATAAACAGTTATATACTCATCACAATTCTATTAGGGTGTTTTGTTGTTGTTTTTTTATGAATCTATGTACAGTAAACCTTCATTATCCACTACTAGGGTTTTTGTGTATGTAATGTACAATGTAGGTTTACTGTACACACATTCATTACAAACAGAGCAACACACATCCATAACAACAGTGAGAAATAAAAGGATTACTCTATATA
Source organism: Petrolisthes cinctipes (assembly GCA_033782935.1). Classification (NCBI taxonomy): domain Eukaryota; kingdom Metazoa; phylum Arthropoda; class Malacostraca; order Decapoda; family Porcellanidae; genus Petrolisthes; species Petrolisthes cinctipes. The sequence continues at coordinate 53,614 of JAWQEG010000240.1, read as the reverse complement.
TATCCTTGACTGGAAATAAAAGGATTACTCTATATAATAATAATAAATTAAAATTATTATATCCTTGACTGGAAATAAAAGGATTACTCTATATAATAATAATAAATTAAAATTATTATTATATCCTTGACTGGAAATAAATGGATTACTATACTGTATATATATCCTTGACTTAAAAAATTTGTCTGTCCAAAAAAAACTATCGGTGTCACTCACTGCATCCAAGAGGCCTCATCTCGGCATTCTGTGTGTACACCTGGTTAATGTCAGCCATGCGTCGACACAGGTCATTGATGGGCATGTCGTAGCGGTAACGATATCGGAAGTTGTTGGCCTCGTGTTGTGCTACCAACACTTGGTACCTGCTGTCACCTGGAAAAACAAATATATATATATAAAATGATCATTCGTTTATCAGTTTGGTGGGAGAAGCAGGATATACTGTATGGAAACCTGGTAATATAAAATGATAATTCGTTTATTAGTTTGATGGGAGAAGTAGGGAATAAACCTTGTAATATAAAATGATAATTCGTTTGTTAGTTTGATGGGAATAGCAGGGAATACTGTATGGAAACCTGGTAATATAAAATGATCATTCGTTTGTTAGTCTGATGGGAAAAGCAGGGAATATTATGTGTAAACCCTGCAATATAAAATGGTCATTAATTTATTAGTTTGCCAGGTTAAACAGGGAATAATATGTGGAAACCCTACAATTTTCAGTCATCATTCATTTATTAGTTTGGTGGGAGAAACAAGGAATATTGTGGTCAACTTAATATCTGTTTCCTTTCTCCTGTGGATATTTTGCATACATTTGCTTCATGGTGTACTTGAAGTTACTGCACTGTATAATATATATATGTGTGATGCAAACTGTGTATAATAATAATTGTGTATTGCAAACTGTGTATAATAATAATTGTGTATTGCAAACTGTGTATAATAATAATTGTGTATTGCAAACTGTGTATAATAATAATTGTGTATTGCTCACTATGTATAATAATAATTGTGTATTGCAAACTGTGTATAATAATAATTGTGTATTGCAAACTGTGTATAATAATAATTATGTATTGCAAACTGTGTATAATAATAATAATAATAGTGTATTGCTCACCTTGCATGCCCGTCATAACACAGCCAAGGTTTGGTGTTAACTGGTACATGTGTGTCACAGTAGAAGCATCCAACAACTTGTCCTGTCAACAAATAATAATAATAATACAATACTCTTAGTCACATTAGGCCCTTGACATAAGATAATTATATTTAGCACATAATTATATCCTTTTAATATATAAACCAATGTTTATAAGTTGCAGAAAAGTACCTAGTTATGTAAAACAGCATATAATAACAGTAATAATAATAATAATAAAAAAATAATAATAATGATGAAAATAATAATAATAAAAAAATAATAATAATGATAATAACAATAATAATAATAACAGTAATAATAATAATAATAAAAAATAATATTAATCATGATAATAATAATAACAGTAATAGTAATAATAATAATAAACACCAATAACCAAAGTGGATTATGAGGAATGACTGTAGTAATATTATGAGTGAATGTTACAAAATTATCATAGCCTACTTACAGGAACCTTTTTCTGTGTAACACATACTGCTGTATCTTCTCCTTTACAAGCCACCGATGTCAGACCTTCCTGGTTTATGGCCTTGAACGCATACTCTGAAAAAATTTAATAGATTCGCTATTAATGGGATGATTGACTTTTGGTACAGCCACAATCAAATATCCACCAACACTTTCCTTCCATCGTAGTAAATATCTTGGTAATAAAGAACAACACGTGTATGATTTTTGCAGCACCTCATAATAATAATAATAATAATAATAATATTAATACCCACCAACACTTTCATATCATAGTAGTAAATATCTTGGTAATATAGAATAACATGTGTATAATTTTGCAGCACCTCATAATAATAATAATAATAATAATAATAATAATAATAATAATACAGTAATAATAATATCCACTAACACTTTCCTTCCATCGTAGTAAATATCTTGGTAATAAAGAACAACACGTGTATGGTTTTGCAGCACCTCATAATAATAATAATTGAGGGGGTTGAGTTGACGTAAGGTGTTGTTGTATGATTATATTTTGATATGATACTGATTTATTTGTACGATGGAAGGAAAGTGTCGGTGGATATTTGATTGTGGCTGTACATTGGAGTGCCTTGATTCCTCCAAAGTATGTCAGGAAACAGGACCAGAAGAACAAAAGGTAAATTTACAGAAATACTGGGTTCACTATATTGTATATTTTAGTATCATTACCCACTATTTTGGACCATTCTAACACACTTTTTATCTATGGTGTTTCTCTCCGATATGCCCCCATTTTCGAGATATGCCCCGTTTTACAAACATAATTTGGAAATTAGTCTGACCTAACCTAACCTAACCTAGACCACAGCAGACTACCAAGACCTAACCTGGGCAAACTACCGGGATATAACGGTGGTAAAGTACAGGAAATGACCGGGGCAAAGTACTGGGACCTATCCGGATCTGGCAACACTGCTACAAAATGGTAATTCTTTCAATAAATACCCAAAACACTGGGACCTAGCAACACTGTTACAAAACGGTAATTCTTTCAATAAATACCGAATTGTCTAAAGAAGTGGGGGTAATGAAGGTAGAAAAACCGTATGCAATAACGGCAATTCTTTCAATATTTACCATCCAATTTAACGTACTCCAGAGGTGGTTCTCCCTTTAACGATGAATTAGGAGATCAATAATTCCTGAAAAATGCGTGACAAAACAGACCAACATCACCAAATCAACTTACAAAAAAAAAAATGATCGAGTTAAGAGTTTGACTATCGGTATCTCATTCTTATATATACTTAACCCATTAATCATTTTTCCCCAAAGTAAATGATTGCCCAGATTAACCGTAGTGAACTTACCGACTTGATACAGTCTTCCCTCGGGGCTGAATATAGTAATATGACGATCAAAACCGGCGCTAGTTCCTCGAGCCATCACTAAGGTCTTCTTCAGTCAGGGGCACTCTGATAAAATGACCATCTTGGATTCAAAATACCTTAATATTTTTATTAATTACCAGTCAAAATCTAAATTATATGCACTTGTAATCGGCATACACCTTCTATTATTCACGTTATGTAGTGTTTATTTACAAATGTTTATAGTTAAGAGTATATATGTGTAAAAATGTTGACAGTACCAAAAATGAGAGTTGATACTGACAACTGACTGTTTACTATCCTACTCCATTTACTCGACTTAATAGCATTTGTTGTATTAATATAGTCAAATACTGTAAAGCCGAGGCAATATTCAAAATGACATGCCAATTTATCATAAATGACCAAAATTATAGCGTCTTCTCATATCCATAATTGTTACAAAGAAAAGTCGAAGGTTCATTACAAACTTGTCAAAATCTTGCAATAAAAATATCACAATAACGAATTTTTGGGAATGAATGAATACATGAAGTAACCTATATTAACAAGGAATTAGATTTCTTTACAGGAAAATAACTATAAATTAGATTAAATATTATAAGTGGAGACCTTGGTTATATAATTAAGAAGAGGTTCTAATTTAATTAAGGCCTCCATAGACTATCAATCATACCTGTACAAACTGTGTGGTTGTACAGGTATAACCGTGGTGTGTGTATGTAATTAATGGTTTGCACAAATGACTGAACCATATCCAATAATCTCTTCGTCAATCACACTCCTATACTGTACGTGATGCATGATAATGTGTGGTGACTGCTCAGTCTTCTTGTTAGTGTGTGGCAAATTTAAATGATTACACAGTCACCTAATTTGTGCAGGCATGAATGATAGTCTATGGAGGCCGTTGTCACACTATGGGGCTCCGCCGCAGAAATACGTAGAATGACGGTAACACATACAAATAAATGAGAGGTGTCACACCTTGCGGTGTCGCCGCACCGCGGAAGGAGGGAAAGGAAGGAAAGGAGGAAGGGAAAGGAAGGAAAGGAAGGAGGGAAAACAATAAATTGTTACCGTGTATAGACGAGTCTGTTCACCCTGGTAGTAACACTATTCCCAATGTTTACAATATCATTACATGATTTAGCACTCGGAAATTTAAACTGACTTGTCTTGTCAATGAGTAATTATGAATTACGTATAAGCTTCATGTATTTCTCCTACCCTCCAATGAGGGACCTACAAAAACCTCACTTACACAAACATTACTGTACTGGGTCGCAGGTAATGTTAATTAACAAGCATATATTAGGAAACTGGTACACCTGTATAGGTTTAAGAATGTTAAAATTATTAGTTTCTGGGATCGTATATTGCGTATTCCTATGATAAGTAGCCCTTATTTCGTTAGTCATAGGTAGTATATACTTATCTATTTATCTGCTACACTATACATACGAGTGAAAAGAGAGAGAGAGAGAGAGGGGGGGGGGGATAAATCACTACTCCGAGACTCCCGACTCCCTAGTCAGTCCTTGTATAGTAGGCTATACACTTTACATAAAGATGTTCAATTACTCTGTTACTAGTTTACAAGGCGGGCTGGTTGTACCGCCAGCATCAACCTGTCGTCCAGAAAGGGGGCAGCAGCTGTGTGGACTTATCACCAGCAGGAGTAGACATAAAACTTTTGTCCGCAGTAGTACATACATACATGCCTGTTATTGTAGTGTGTGTGTGTGTGTGTGTGTGTAAATAAGTATACATTGTAATACAGCTGTTTATCCCACAACTGTTGTCACGTTGGTAGGTGTGTAGGTGTGAAAATACAGGTGTTTGACCAGCCTCACCCCACGTAATGTTGATATATACACCTGTCAAATTTATATATCTCAAATACACACACCTGTCAGGTTTGTTTTATGATATGTACAGTAAGTGTGTAATTTCAGGTGGGATGTAGTTGTGTAGATGGTGAGAGAGGTAGTTGTGTAAATATGTAAGTTTGTTTTATGATGTGTAAGTGTGTATTTTTTAGGTGTGAGATATAGGTTTGTAATTGTGTAGTTGGTGAGAGAGGTAGTTGTGTAAATATGTAAGTTTGTTATATGATGTGTAGGTGTGTGTGTAATGTCAGGTTTGGGATGCAGGTGTGTAGATGGTGAGAGAGGCAGTTGTGTAACTATGTAGGTTTGTCAAAAGAGCAGTTATGGATAGTTTAGGCTTGTTTTAAAATCACACACACACACACACACTTTCAATTCTTTAACACAAATAATAATAATAATAGAATCTGCGTGTGTGTGTGTGTGTGTGTGTGTGTGTGTGTTGGTTACTATGCTCTGTTGTATGCCTTTACAACAAACTTTTCAATTAAATTCAAAATGAGTATGTTGTTATATAAGGCATTCGAAATACAATAATAACTGCATAAATTATATTCAAAATGTATAATGCTAACTGGTATTTTGGGCGTGTAAATTGTTATGTGATGCAACCGAGTCCTATCAAAGACAAAACTCGCGTCGTGAAATCTGGTGATTATTATTGATTGATATTAGGCACCGCAACAGTGAGGTCATATAGCGTGTGAAATCTGATGAAAATAATTATATGGTAGAGAGCTAAACATACTGGGTATAAATGTTACTGAGGTGGCGAGGCTTTCATTATCTTTCACAAGTTATATTAAGGGGAGAGTTTTATGTTGGTAAATCTGGAGCAACTGAATCCTCCAAACTATTCCAAGCAACAGCAACAACAGAACACCATTATTTTTGCTCTTCTGGTCCTGTTGTTTCCTGGCATACTTTGGAGGAGGAATTAAGGCACTCCAATGTACCAAAAAAGAATTACCACCTTAATTCATTGGACAAAACAGCAACACGAATTTTGTTTTTGATAGTACTGTACATTATTGGTCTTGTGGGTGTGTAATATAGTGTACAATACGTGTTTACAGTACATACATACAGTCGTGGTCAATAATAATCATCCACATATGGGTAACTTTAACTATTTGCTGTTTAATGTTTTCATGTTCACATATGATGTTATTGTTTTAAGTAGTGTGTAGCTACTTGTAGTAAATTAAACCATGGTAGTTAACCTATTTATTGGAAAGTTTATCAGCTTAGGAACAGAGGGAACCTGTCAAAATCTTACGTGAGTTACCCCTATATGGATGATTATTATTGACCACAACTGTACATTCATTATACACACTGTTTCATATACATAACCCCAATGTATAATTTGAGTTTACTGTATTCTAATATATTTGATATAAAACGACCATCCTGTTTAAATTACAGATTTATTAATAAAATTATTTACAAAGGAAACTCACTTGTCAAAGCATTAAAGAGAATATACAATGCATTCATACATATCCTTATGCAATATCAATGCATACAAATCAATCATTATGAATTATAATTTCCAGACAACACAAAAAAAATTCTTATGGTACATTTTATACACAATAAAATTCTTAAAGCACATTATAATTATTATCCTGTCATTCAAAGGGCTGTCATTAAAACACACACACACACAAACACACACACACACACACTGCCACTACAGACGTCATACTCCAAGAAACCAAGGATGGTATTATTAAACTTCTCCAACATAAATTAAGTTCTCTTCGTCGTTCAGTTTCTATTATTATTATTATGTAATGCGAATTCAGTGACGAAGATTAATGACAGCACCCCAAGAAACAAAAGGGTGGTATTATTAAACTTCTTCTTGGACGAGAGAGAAGGATTTTCGTCGCTCAATTTGCATTGTAAAAAAAATATTAAGAACTGATAAGCAACGAAGAGAACGTTTCCTCGGAGTAGCAGTAGTTTAATAATACCAGCCCAAATCTGGACTAGTATTATCTTAAAGGTCCTCCTGGTTAACATAGTATTGTAATGCCACCAGAAAACAAAGTGATATTATCCTACTGTAGTGTATTTCATTTATCAAGCAAAAATGTGTGTGAAAGAGAGAGAGAGAGAGAGAGAGAGAGAGAGAGAGAGAGAGAGAGAGAGAGAGAGAGAGAGAGAGAGAGAGAGAGAGAGAGATTTAACTACAGCATACTGGGCCTTCACGATGCAGCAGTAAACAAACAAACAAACGATGAATGAACCCAAAAACTTCTTATTACAAACATTATAAAATTACCCCATTCATTACTGTCGTTGTAAAAAAATGGTCAAATGGCATCAGTGGTGAAACATTGCCAAGGGGAAGTTCCACCTCATATTATGGTAAATTATTTTAATCTATAGACAGTATCTACAAAAAATAATCTTACATACAGTTAGTTAATTAAATGGATGTGAAAATGGAGGCTATAATTCGTATTCTTTCACTGAGGTGGGTAGAGTTTCTGCTATTTTATCAAGTTTTGTCATATCACTGAACATTCAAATCATACATGGATGTGCAATTGGATACTGTAAATCGTACTGTATTCTTTCACCGAATTGGGTTGAGTTTCTACTGTTTAATCATATCTTTTCTGTTCTGCCATATTATTGGACATCTAAATCGTACATTGATGTGTAAATGGATGCTGTAATTTGTATTCTTTCACCGAGTTGGGTTGAGTTTCTGCTGTTTTATCAAGTTTTGTCATATCACTGAACATTCAAATCATACATGGATGTGCAATTGGATACTGTAAATCGTACTGTATTCTTTCACTGAGGTGGGTTGAGTTTCTGCTGTTTTATCAAGTTTTGTCATATCACTGAACATTCAAATCATACATAGATGTGCAATTGGATACTGTAATTTATATTCTTTCACTGAGATGGGTTGAGTTTCTGCTATTTTATCAAGTTTTGTCATATCACTGAACATTCAAATCATACATAGATGTGCAATTGGATACTGTAATTTATATTCTTTCATTGAGGTGGGTAGAGTTTTTGCTGTTTTATCATTATTCTTGACATATTATTGACCATCCAAATCGTACATGGATGTGGAAATGGGTAGCATAATTCGTTATCATTTCATTAAGTTGGCATGAGTATCTGCTGTTGGTCATGTCTCGTCTGTTCTGCCGTATTGCCCAACACAAAATCATACATAAGAACACTTTTTGTAGGCACTGTACAGGCATAGAATTAAGTTAGGTTACAATCTGCTTATCCGATATACAAGATGTTGCTGAAATTCTGATTATATTAACGGTAGCGTGTATGTATCTATGTCTGTGTGTACTCTAGGATTTATTTAAGGGAGGGATGTGTTGTTGGTAAAATGATGGGCAAGTGATTCCTCCAAAGTATACCACGAAACAGATCCCCTATTATTACACTGGGGTCGTCTATTTCCTGGCATAGTTTGGAGGAATCGGTAGCCTTCCAATTTACCAACTAGAGATTCCTCCATTAAAGGGGGCAATACATTAACTTGTGGTACACTGGAGTGTCTTGATTCCTCCAAAGTATGCCAGGAAACAGAACTAGAATAACAAACATAATGGTGGCCTGATTTTCCTAGGAATACTTTGTAAGAATCAGTTGCTCCAGATTTACCAACAACACTGTACTAACCCCAGTGAGTTATGTAGTCCCTAGAATATTCACACAGTACACATATGATGAACACAATAGTAAAACAAACAATCAATTTTCAGCCTCAAACACACGATATGTTACCACTGAATGAAGAGCAGGACAGGAGGGAGACAACAACATTTTCATCGTGGCAGTATTTGTGTACAGTACATTCTTTGGGAGTACGGTAGACCCTGGATATACATTGAATAAATACTTGTATCCGTTATTATATTTTACACTCAGGTCACTCATTGAAGACCACTCAAATATTTTTCCAGGTTTTTGCCAGTGTAGTATTTAAAGCTCCATCCACACGAGGCAAAAAGACAGACAATGGGCACGGGCAACCCACTGAAGTTCTCTCGCATTTAATCAGTGTTACCATATCAAACTGTCTCTGGCAGCTATTTGCCACTTGTGCCCGCCACCCACCCACAATATTGGTAACAGTGTCTGCCCGCAGTTTTTTTGCCTCGTGTGGAAGGACCTTTACACTCAGTCAGTCATTGATGACCATCCATGTTTTTGTTATTCATTACCGTACACACTAAGTCAGTAATTTGCTGAGCCTGTGTTAAATGCATAGTGCTATATTGAAACATCTTTTTATCAAGGGTCTACTGTATCCAACATAGGAAACAATTCAGGGTAACTTTGGCAAACTTGAACATTCTGCATTAAATATATAATATACAGTACATATGTATTACATGTGGCTTCTGTATGAATTATACTGTATAACTGCCTAATTATTATAACTACAGGTCTTAATGGGGATATTAGTTTTAGAGCATTGTTGAAGAAGTACCGATTCCTCCAAACCATGCAGCTAAACTGATCTCTTATTATTATCACTGAGGTCTTCTGTTTCCTGGCATAGTTTGGAGGAAATCAGCAACTCTCAAATTCACCAACAACACCTTCTCCCCTTAATCCCTTTTTTCATATATCACTTTTTTTTCATCAACTCCATCCATACATATATTTATCCATACATCTATCTTAGTTCTCAGTCTGCCTCTTCTTCTCCTCTCACCATATTCCCCTGTTGTTTATCTTCTTTTTCCTTTGTGCTTGTTATCTCTCCTCTCTTCTGGTTGTACTAACAGTATCCTTCCATCTTGAATCCTATGTAATAACCCTTAGTAATAATTATGAAGAAGTGTCTCTGAAAATTATGTGATGAATAACTCACTGCAAATATAAAAATAACAACACCAAGACGATATAACAGTGTCAGGACCTGACCATGTACTGTACCCTGAACTGCTTTGTATGTTGGTGATGCATCAACAATGTCAACCCGGAACCAATGTTAAGTAAAGGACCGACTGACTGACTCACTCACTCACTGGGAGTATAATCAAAACTGGTTAAGTATAGATATAATATGAAGAGTATTGCAGTAGTTTGTTGTTGTTGTTTGTTGTCATTTTATGGATCCCCCAAGAGTGGTGTTCTCTCCTGAGCTTGTCTGAATAATACAGAGGGTGTATCACTGGCGGTGGGTGGTGTATGAACACTATGACTGTCTAGTGTCACTGACTGAAACACACCAACACCACTACCACCACTGGGAGGGTCATGGTGATCTGAACCTGAGGAAAGCTGTGATGACTGGAATATCCCACCAGGAGGACCTTGTGGGCCTGATGAAGGCTGTTGTAAGTTAGTGTATGGAGGATGGATACGATGTCTCAGGTGAAGCTCATGTAGGAATAGTGTACTGAGACTCATGTCTACAGCTGTCAGGTCTTGAGGCAATGTTGGTGCTACACTACGACCCAATAGTGATGTTGGACTAAGTATTGTACTTGGTGCCATTACTGGGTCTACTACTGGTCCTGATGTATTAACACTACTACCACCAATACCACCTTCTACATTGGATTGTCTTAATGAAGACAATATACCTCCACTGGGACCGTACCTAGAACCTTCAACATGTGAGATCCTTCCCCTTAGTCCTCTTGGTGACCACAGTGACTGTTGTTGTCCAGTTGCTGCACCACTTAACATCCAAGGTTGCATTGTACTTGTTGTTCCCAAACCAAGACCTCCACCACCACATGATAATGAGTTCAGAGATGAATACAGAGCATTTTCTTCTGGCACAGTGGTCAAATTATTCATATCTTTTTGAGCCTGAGTCTTGAGAGCATTAATAAATGCTGTTGACTCGTGTGGGGGTTTCCAATTTGGATTAGTCATAGTAAAGTGTAATAATGATAGTTCAGTCTTACCACCATCTGCTGCCATCACTGGTTTTTGTGAGATATCAGTGTCACTCAAATCATCTAGAAGGTTATCTGGCTGCCATGTTGGACTACCATGCCTTCTAATGTCCATCTGAGCAAAGGAACACACATCACCCACACCAACAACCTCAACTGTAAAATTGCGGAAGAAGTCAACAACATCCAGGGCCTTAAAACGTAACTTGAAGATGAGTATAAGTGGTGTGACAATGGGTGAGACAAGTTCCTCCAACATGTGAACAGCTCGGTACTGGAAGAGCTGTGAAAACTCTTGGCGTACTCTGGAGGTGTGTGCCTTGTCCCTCCAATGGTCAGGTAAATAGTGAACCTCGGCCAACACACGTCTCATTAACATCTCAGGACAAAACACCAGGTTATCATCTGGAATAAATACTCTACAGCAGGCAAGAATGGCACCGAGAATGGTCATGATAGTTAGTATGTGTTCAACCTGTAAAACATCTTCATCATACACACTGAGGGCTGCCAACACAGCAAACACAGACCCACAAACAAAAGCCACATGTTTGGATATTACAGCCAACACCGGGGAAGAGAATATGTTCATGTATTGAGATGCTGCTTTGTACCCTCTGTTGAGCCTGGCTGTTATCTCATGGTCTAGTTCATTAAAGTGACGTAGATACACTTCACCATAGTGCGACCAACGACGACTGCCTAAGCTTCCCGGTTCTCGTTTTATCACTTCTGCATAGTTGAAAAAGGAGTATAAAATTTGAAACAGTAATACAAATGGAAAGAGAACTAGATTAGCAATGCCGAGGTACAGGAATCTCTTGTTGAGTTCTTCGGCCAACTGGCGTCGTTTCTCCGGGCGCTTGTACTCGTCGTTGAGGTGGTAGTATTGCTGGAAGGGAGCCCAGGGACCCCAGAATAGAAGGATCTCAATGTTATACCTCAGTCCTTTGGTCAGGAACACAATATCACCGAGGAAGGGAACGTCAAGCTTGAGAGGAATGACCCCCTTGTTAACCATGGCAATGAAGTAGTTAGTGAAGCGAAGGATGCGGTGGTAAATGTCAAGTTCCGTCAGCATTTCCTTATGGATGCACATACGCTGTTCAATCTGCAATGGAGAAAAAAAAAAAAGAGCGTTAAATTAAGGGGACCATTACAGTTTCAACAAACAAGGGGTCCAGCTCTGATGCTATATGAACTCATGGTGTAGATAGTATAGGTTGGCCAGAGACCTGAATACACGCTGGGCCCACTATGAGTCAAGATACCACCTCATACATTGGTTAAGATTGAGTCCAGTCCTGCGTCCTTGTGGGCCCAGATACTTCACACTCCCACCTGTGCTCTGGCTGATCTATACTATCTCACTGACTCGCCCTCATTTCCCCATATGATAAATGAAAACATGTACAGTCGGCAAAAAAAGTTTCGTTACCACCCCTACGTTAATTTTAACATGGGTAAGCCCGGTAGGGTTGGTACTCCGCCGACATGCAGCTGTGACTAGTGTCATCCGGGACATGCTGGACGGGAATCGTCATTGCCCCGGCAGTGTCAAATTTTTTATATAAAAAGTGTAGCTGATTTTAAATTAAATTTTGAGTGTTGAAGAACTCTTACTATTTAACTATTCATTATTAAACATAAGGAAATGCGTTTGAGTATTTTAGAACAAGAATAACCGTGAAATACCCAGAAAATATAGCACTGGCTGAAAGAACGTCATTCCTACTTGGCTGCCCATGACACACTGAGGGGCATTGGCCAGGGGCACGCACTTATGGAGGCTGGAGGGTGGCGGAGGTACGACACTCACCAGTCAGGTGTACCAGCATTATATCACACTGTTTTAGGGATGGTAACGAAACTTTTTTTGCCGACTGTACATACTAATCAGTTTAATGTATAATTTTTTTTCATTATACAGTACTTCAAGACACACTGTAAAGTATACCCCCAGCTTATTTGAATTGGCAATGGCCTTGTCCTAAATCAATACAGTACAAAAACAAAAAAAAAATAGATAAAAGAAATTACTAAGGGAACCAAGTAAACAAAAAAAAATACACTGTTGAGTACTGGAAGTTACCTGGACCTCATGCCTTGGCTAACAGTCTTGTCCACAACCAATACTGAAAAAAAAAAAAAAAAAAAAAAAAAAAAAAAAAAAACGAGAGAGAGAGAGAGAGAGAGAGAGGTTAAAATAAAATGTAGTGGAGTGTAATTACCTGGACCTTCATGACTCGCTGCTCGACCTCCTCCCATGTGATGTTGTTGAGGTCTTTGTCTTGCACCTCCAGGGCCTTGTTGAAGAATTGCTTGATCTCCCAGAATTGAAAGAACAAGTAGCTGATGTGAGCCAGACGTAGAAGCCAGAACAATGACGCCAACACCAGTACCAACACAAGCTTCCAGGATATGTTGTCAGTACACTCCTCGTATGTGTAGATGGCATCGGGAAGTCTCACCTAAAACAAATTACACCATAAAATTAATTAGAAAAACATGACATCAACAGCACTGCGATAGGTATGGTTAAATTCATCAGCTTTCAAAAAAATAATGTGGGCTGTATATTCCTCGTATGTGTAGATGGCATCGGGAAGTCTCACCTAAAACAAATTACACCATAAGTTAATTTATTTACACCATAAGTTAATCTAATTTAGAAAAACATGACCAACAGCACTGCAATAGGTATGGTTAAATTTATCAGCTTTCAAAAAAATAATGTGGGCTGTATATTCCTCGTATGTGTAGATGGCATCGGGAAGTCTCACCTAAAACAAATTACACCAGTTAGTTAATTAGAAAAACATAACACTAACAGCACTGAAATAGGTATGGTTAAATTCATCAGCTTCCAGGAAAATAATGTGGGGTGTATTATATTCCTTGTATGAATGGATGGCATCGGGAAGTCTCACCTAAAACAAATTACACCATAAGTTAATTTATTTTCACCATAAGTTAATCTAATTTAGAAAACATGACATCAACAGCACTGCAATAGCTATGGTTAAATTCATCAGCTTTCAAAAAAATATAATGTTGGCTGCATATTCCTCATTTGAGTGGATGGGATCAGGAAGTCTCACCTAAAACAAATTACACCATAAAGTGGTATTGCCCGGGTGACCGAAGCCATTCCCAGGGACTCGCACGGCTTCAAACCTCACTGAGACTCATCACAACACCCTTCAAACCATACAGAACAGAGCCCTAAAGACAATCACAGGCTGCACAGCTACCACACCCACAGACCACCTACACTATGAAACCAAAGTCCTCAAAATCAAGGATCACCTTGACATGAGAGGCACACACACACTTGCTGCTGCAGCCTCCACAAACCCACACCATCCACTACACTACATGGCACAACACCCACACATGCCAAGGAACATCAAAACAACACCCAGTACACGATACCATACACAAATACTATCATCTCTTACACCCTGCCAACCCCAAACCAATCTCCAGAAACACATCCATACTCAAATCCCTCATCAATCCATCCAAACACTCAAAAACAACACTCAGCTGCATGCACGACCTCCTGACATCCACCCATCCGAATCCTCCCTTCCCCGTGAGGACAGAGTCCACCTGGCCAGGCTGCGGTGTGGCCATCACCCGGCCCTTCTGACTTATCAGAAGAGGCTGGATGGAGCCATTGTGGATGCCTGTCCAGGATGTAACACAGCACCCCATTCTATTAAACACATCATTGAAGACTGCAACGCACACAACCACACTCGCCAACAACACAACATACACTCTCTGAGGGCACTGTGGGAAAGCCCGGTTCAGGCCATGACCTTCCTCAGGAGCTCGGGGCTGCTCGGCCAGACAGCTTGAGGAACTTCAACAACAACAACACCATAAAGTTAATTAGAAAAAATGACACTAATAGCACTGCAATAGGTATGGTTAAATTCATTAGCTTCCAAATAATAATGTTGGCTGTATATTCCTCGTATGAGTGGATGACATCGGGTAGTCTCACCTAGAAGAAACTGGACCCATTAATTAGATAACATGACACTAACAGCACTACAAAGGTATGGTTAACCACTTATAGGGATGGAGGAGATATTGTACAGCCACAATCAAATATCCACCGACACCTTCCTTCCATCTTGCAAATAAATCAGTATCATATCAAACTACAATATTACAACAACACCTTACGTCAACTCAACCCCCTCAATTATTGTTATGAGGTGCTGCAAAATCATACACGTGTTGTTCTTTATTACAAAGATATTTACTACGATGGAAGGAAAGTGTCGGTAGATATTATTATTATTATTATGAGGTGCTACAAAATCATACACGTGTTGTTCTTTATTACAAAGATATTTACTACGATGGAAGGAAAGTGTTGGTGGATATTTGATTGTGGCTGTACATGGCTTGGATAATAGGTTTTGAGGGATGGCTGAGGAGTTGATCATGATGGAGCCTCAGATGTGACATTGGATGACGGTATGTATAATAATTTATGTAAGATATTGCTTACAAGGATTGTGAAGAAGGTTTGCAATATTTTATCTTGTATAGTTTAAGGGGAGATTCTCTTGTTGGTAAATTGGAAGGTTACTGATTCCTCCAAATAATACCAGAAAACAGATGCAACACAGCACCCCATTCTATTAAACACATTATTGAAGACTGCAACGCACACAACCACACTCGCCAACAACACAACATACACTCCCTGAGCGCACTGTGGGAAAGCCCGGTTCAGGCCATGACCTTCCTCAGGAGCTCGGGGCTGCTCGGCCAGACAGCTTGAGGAACTTCAACAACAACAACAAGAGATGTTCTCAATAGTAGTAATAGAGGATCTGTTTCTTGGCACATCATTCATATATCAACATACTATATAATTTTTAAGAGTGAATATGTTATGCAATTAAAATGGGTAACTAGAGGAATAGCCTACCGTACTATGTTTACAATATAAAAATAGTAATAAAGTAGTGAACAGTATGCATAAACAGTAGCTAACATATCCACAGCTTATTATTAATTCTGGAAAAAAAGAAAAAATAATTAAATTGTACCAAGTGAAAAACAGAAATTAACGGTATTTATTGAAAGAATTACCGTTTTGTAGCAGTGTTGCCAGATCCGGCTAGGTCCTAGTACTTTGCCTCGGTCATTTCCTGTACTTTACCAAGGTTATTTCCCGGTAGTTTGCCCAGGTTAGGTCCCGGTAGTCTGCTGTGGTCTAGGTTAGGTTAGGCTAATTTCAAAATGCCCCATTTGAATATGCCCTATCTTGGAAATGGGGCATTTGAGGAGGAAATGCCATAGAAGAAAAGTCTTAGAATGGTCTAAATAAGTAGGTAATGAAGGTAGAAAAACAGTACGCAATAACAGTAATTCTTTCCATATTTACCAAATTAACTATGTACTGTACTGTACAAGAATCACCGCCTCCGCCTCCTCACCTTATCAGTTAGGTTGACATGTTCCGGGTACTTGTTCCTGAAGAGCATGTCATAGTCAACACAGGAGATGAGGAAGGTAGTGAAGAACATGATGAACACAAACTGTACTTGTTCTAACACTTGTTGCATCATCATACACACCAGACCTGAGTTCTGGTGGTACTGATAGACGCGGGAAAAGAAGAAGTCCAGGTTCTCCAGGTGGTTCCATCTTGGTTTGCTGGCCTTGTCCACGTGGAACACCATACTGCTGTGTGTGTCGGGGGAGAGGTCGTCGTCCTCGGGTTCGCCAACGTTGATGTCGTTGGCGCCCGCTAACGGCTGGTACATGGTCTGGAAGTTCTGGTCCATCTTGGCTGTGTGTGTGTGTGTGTGTGTGTGTGTATCGATGGATGAATACTCTCAGTAATAAATTATTTGTTGTTCATCGGTGGTTTCTCGATTATGAATATCCATAAAAATTTAATCGGTGGTTTCTTGATTATGAATATCGATGGAATAATGATAAGAGAGAGATGGTAGTTTCCGTATAAATTTAATAGTTCAACGAGAGTTCTTTGGGGTGGGGTGGGGTGGGGTGGGGGTTTAAAATGTTTCAGGCCTTTGTTCCTCTTTGTCTCTTCTCAGTTTGCATAAGTATTTTCTTGAGGTGGTTACTTATTATCCTTTTCAACAACAAACAAGGCTTTTTATTCTTGCAGTGTGCAGTAAACTTGTTGCACTGCAGTATTGCATATAAAGAAATGAGTCAGTTTCTTTGTTATTTGGTGAAAGAATCCATCACCAGTCAAAAATAATTATAATAATAAATATATATAATAAAATACTGTCTGTGTTGGTCGTAGTGGGAGATCAGACGTTGTATAAATAAATAATAATAATAATAATATACCTTTACGTGATTGTAGCTGCTATTATTAGTCACGTAAATAATAAAATGTTGTGTTGAATTATAATACGTTGGTTGTTGGGTTGTAGATGGTGGGAGATCAACAACAAACCATTAACTTTAAATAATAATATACAACCTTACATACATTACAATACAATAATGTAAATACAAGCACCAATAGATTTTCTTCTTATTATTATTATCTAGGTTGAAGAAGTATAGTTGTTGTTGTTGTTGTTATTATCAGCTGATCCAAGACAACAAAGATATTATTATACTGTTGTTAATTCTTCTCTTCTCTCCTCTCCTTTCTCTCCTCACATCACATTTTGGCCACTCCTTGTTATACTCTACCACGTGCTAAGTATTGCTGTGTACTCTGGTTACTGTGTGCAGGTTACTACGCATGTAAAATGGAGAATTGCGTTGCATTCTCTCCATTCGCACCTTGTTTCTCTCTGTCTCTCAGCTTGACTAATAATGAACTCCTTTACTTCCAGGTCCTATTGCCGTCTTGTACCTGTGGGCATTTATATTACCCTTATTTTTATTCATTTGTGAAGGTATTTTATTTAATTATTTATCTGAGTATAATGTGAACACCACTTGTATTGTTACTATAGGTGTGGAGTGTGTATATTGAGAAAAATTGATGTTAACGTATGATTTTCAGCAAAATATATCCCAGATAATCTGGCAACTTTACCCCTTTTTCAACACTCGGATATAAATCCCTAAACAATGAGTCAATCTGTCGACTTCTTTCTTTATCTATTAAATAATATGGGTATTGATATTTGATAAGATTTTATAATAAGGAAATTTCCTGTTTGTGAGATAGCTCACGTATTTACTATCAAAAATAGGTGGTGGTTATTATTGGGTGTTGAGTAATGTGTACCAAGTTCACACTTGTTTTCTGTACTTGACCCATTGCATTTGTCCTTGTAATAAAAAAGGTTATTTTATCTTGAACATACTATTATAGTACAAAGAGAGAGAGAGAGAGAGAGAGAGAGAGAGAGAGAGAGAGAAATGTGCATTAGGATTCCAATACAGTATAATTATATATTATACAAGCCACAAAACTTACAAAAAACATCATCATATGAGATTTTGCTCTAACAGTCTGACAAATAAACTTAGCAATTCAGATCTTGAAAAACTGTTTTTGACACCGTCTAGTGGACAGCACCTTTGTCTAATGATGACTAACATAATAGAGTTCAAAGATGAGTTGCTATGGAAGGCACCGTTGAAAAGTCAAATACAGTATGTTAGGGCGGGAACTAATGTAAACAAACGGACTGACTACCATAACACCCCATGGTACAAAACTACACTCTTTGGCTGGGGAATGAAGTCGGAAGAAAATTCGGTGGGTATTTTATGACGGTGTTGCCTCATTTAAGTTTTAAGAATGTAATTTAGGGGATTTAATTATTAGAAGATATTATTGAATACTGATATCTACGTAACTCAGCCCATTATTTCTACCGAGCGTAACTAAAAATTATATTAAACCTTAGATATAGGCTACATTATTACCACATTCGGTAAATATTGAAAGAATTACCGTTATTGCGCACGGTTTTTCTACCTTCATTACCCACTAATTTAGACCATTCTAAGACTATTTTCATCTATGGCATTTCCTCCACAAATGCCCCATTTCCAAGATAGGGCATATTCAAATGGGGCATTTTGAAATTAGCCTGACCTTACCTGACCTGACCTAACCTAACCTAGACCGCATCAGACTACCGGGACCTAACCTGGGCAAACTACTGGGACCTAACCTGGGCAAACTACCGGGAAATAATCGTGATAAAGTACAATAAATGACTGGGGCAAAATACTGGGACCCAGCCGGATCTGGCAACACTGCTGCAAAACGGTAATTCTTTCAATAAATACCCGACATTCTTCTGTAATTATTGCCTACAGTTTACTTAGACATTTATATAACTCTTTTCTGTTACAGGTAATCTCATAGGATATTATTAACTCCGTCCAACACCAACTCGGCCTTTGATGTCAACACTAATAAGAAAAATTATAAAGAAGGAGCATTCAATAAATCTGCCTAGGGTCTGTTATGGCGCCTCGGAAGTAAAGAGCCCGTCAGCTGTGAGGCCGAGAAAACTCCTCTCTCGGCCCAACCCAAACTCTCCCTCCTCGTCATCACCATGCTTGTTTTATCCGCTTAGTTCGTGTCTATTCAGCCCCTCCCATTCCATACACCCCACAACACCTCACTCGTTCTGTGTTTCACGTTTCCGCTCCTGTTTGTCTTCCCTTTCCTCCGTTCACTCGTTTCCCTCGTGTTTCTGGCGTTTGTCACGGGTCGAGTCATTTCACACCGCCGCCACCACCACCACAAGACATTCATCTTTTCATTCTCTTTCAATTTCCACGCCATCTTTTCCTTCTCACTCATCTTCCGCTCCATCTTTTCATTCTCACTCATCTTCCGCTCCATCTTTTCATTCTCACTCATATTCCACTCCATCTCTTAATTTTCACTCATATTCCACTCCATCTTTTCATTCTCACTCATCTTCCACTCTATCTTTTCATTCTCTTTCATTTTTAACTCCATTTTTTCATTCTCATTCATTTTCTCCTTCATCTTGCTGGCCTTTACTACAAATTCAGTCACTTCACACCAGTGCCAAAGTTCCCTCGGACCCGAAGAAGATGGTGCGTGTACTCAATGTGGCGGAGAAGAACGATGCGGCAAAGAACTTGGCCGATATTATGTCCAGGGGAGGCTTTACTCGGGTAAGTTTTTTGTTTATTTATTTATTTAGGGTGTCGGTAGCCTCTTAGGATGATATTATTAATTAAGGGGTGCGGGAGTAGGGGACAGGCTTGGGGGGGGGGAGTAGGGGGACAGGCTTGGGGGGGGGGAGATTTGGGGGTGTGTGGGAATAGGGGGATCAACAGGCTTGGGGTGGGTAGAAAGCCTGTCCCCTATTCCTGCACCCCCATAACCCCCACCCCCAAGCCTGTCCCCCTACTCCCACACCCCCTAAACAAAAACCCCCAAAGCCTGTCCCCATACTCCCGCATCCCCCTAAACCCCCCCCAAGCCTGTCCCATACTCCCGCACCCCCCAAAACCCCCCCAAGCCTGCCCCATACTCCCGCACCCCTCTAAACCCCCCCAAGCCTGTCCCCCTACTCCCACACCCCCTTAATTAACACCTAACTATCAACCTAACAGCGTGAGGGTTACAGCGTATACAACAAGATATACGAGTTTAACACAGCATTGAATGGAGAACAGTGTCAGATGGTGATGACGTCTGTATCGGGTCATCTGCTCAACAAAGAGTTCACCGGCAACTATAGAAGGTGGCACGGATGTAACCCACTCGACCTGTTTGACGCACCCGTGGTTAAAGGCTGTAGTCAAGACATGGAGCCTATTAAGGTGAGTGAATGAGAAGCAAGCAACACATTATACATTGAAGGGGTTGGTGCTGCTCAGCCAGACAGCTTGTGGAACTTCAACAACAACAACAACATTGAAGGGGTGACTGACTAACTTCTTGGTGAATTGGAGTGCTATTGATTCCTCTAAACCAGTGGTTCTCAAACTTTTCCAACTAACGGAACCCTTTGACATATGCTGGTACTTGGAGGAACCCTCAGCGACCCCCTCACCAAATATAGGTGGAACCCTCCCCAATACACATACATACACACACACACGACTAAATGAAAGTGCAAAGTTTAGTACTCAGTCAGCATCACAATTCTTACCTTTTTTAATGTGATGGGTCAGCTTGTTTCTGGCAACAGAGGCCATCAAATTTTTGAACGATGTTCCATATTTCATTTTATCCATTCGTGGTCAAATAAATAAATAAATATAATTTTTTGCCACGGAACCCTTGAAAGGTCTTTACGGAACACAGTTTGAGAATCACTGCTCTAAATTATGCCAGGAAACAGACCGCCTTAACATTACTAATAGAGGATGTATTTCAAGGCATATATTGGAGGAATCAGTAGCCCTTCCCCTTATTCCTGAAGCAAATAATGAAATAATTAACACAGGTATCAATCCCTCAAAGTCATTTATTATAATATAAATCAGAAATATGATTCATTCCCAAAGACAGAAATGACCAAACATATATATAGCTACAGTACTTACATTATCAAATACAGTTTAACAAGTAGCCTAGATATCAATCCCTCTAAGTCATCTATTATAATATAAATCTGAAATATGAATCATTCCCAAAGACAGAAATGACCAAACATATATATAGCTATTGTACTTACATTATCAAATACAGTTTAACAAGTAGCCTAATAAGTGGTGTGAAGTTGTGAGATATTTTAGAATAACAGAAGGAATCACTATCAACTGTCATATTATAGATACGATAGGCTAATTACTAATCACAATATATATAACTAACAGAGAACCCTGGAGAGAGAAGCACGGGCTGCATCTCGTCTCATCATCTGGACTGACTGTGACCGAGAAGGTGAAAACATTGGCTTTGAGATTATTGACGTATGCAAGGCAGTGAAACCTTCCCTACATGTCCTCAGGTACGGTAGTCAGTCAGTAGGATGGTACAGTCGTGGTCAAATATAATCATCCATATAGGGGTAACTCATGTAATAGTTTAACAGCTTCCCTCTGTCCCGTTGATGATAAACTTTCTAATAAATAGGTTAACTACCATCTTTTAATATAATACAAGAAGATATACATTACTTAAAACAATAATATCATATATGAACGTGAAAACATTAGACAGCAAATTGTTTGAGATACCCATATGTGGATGATTATTATTGACACAGACTGTACATTAAGGGGGGAAGTTTTTTTATGTTGGTAAATCTGGAGCAACTGAATCCTCCAAACTATTCCAAGCAACAACAGAACACCATTATATCTTTTTGCTCATCTGGTCCTGCTGTTTCCTGGCATATTTTTGGAGGAATCAAAGCACTCTCCAATGTACCAAAAAATAATTACCACTTTAATTATGGGGATATTCTCTTGTTGGTGAATTGGAAGGACTCTGATTCCTCCAAACTATGCCAAGAAACAGATAAGAGCCCCTATTAGTACCATTGACGGCATCTGTTTTCTGGCATAGTTAGGAGGAATCAGTAGCCTTCCAATTTACCAACAAGAGAATCTCCCCTTAATATTGTTCTCCAAGTTTAAGATTAATAATTACTTTAACTTAGAAATTGAGTACAACATTTACTACATAACTTGAGTTGAACTTGAAGGTGGTGAAAAACACTTGACTACAAAACAACACTGAATACAGGCTGAATTACTGTAGTCCCTGGGTGTATATACAATGAATAAATACTGTACTTGTATCCATCAGTTACTTCATTTTACACTCATCAGTCCCTCATTGAAGACCACATTATATAAGTGATCTACTGGACCTGTGTTAAAAGGATATATGTGTTAAATTTGTTCATCTTAAATTGAGGACCTACTGTATATTATATAAGTGATTTACTGAGACGGTTAAAAGGATATACAGTATGTGATAAATTGTTCATCTTATATTGAGGGTCAGCTGTATACATAAGTGATTTACTAAGCCTGTTTAAAGGATATAATGTCATAAATTTATTCATCTTAAATTGAGGACCTACTGTATATTATATAAGTGATTTACTGAGACGGTTAAAAGGATATTTGTGCTAAATATGTTCATCTTATATTGAGGGTCTACTGTATTATGATTTACTGAGCCTGTATTAAAAGAATATATGTGTTATATTTATTCATCTTATATCGATGTTCAGCTGTATCTAATATGTTTGGTGATGGTTTCCTCAGGGCACGGTTCTCAGAGATAACCTTCAGATCAGTACAGCGTGCCTTACAGACCCTCGGACCACCAGACAAACGACAGAGTGATGCCGTCGATGTACGCAGTGAACTGGACCTCAGAATAGGTTAGGCTATACTTTTATTGACAGCTTAAAGGGGTGCGGGAATAGGGGGACAGGCTTGGGGGGGGGGTTTGAGGGGTGCAGGAGTAGGGGGACAGGCTTGGGGGGGGGTTTTGAGGGGTGCGGGAGTAGGGGGACAGGCTTGGGGGGGGGTTTTGAGGGGTGTGGGAGTAGGGGGACAGGCTTGGAGGGCGTGTTTAGGGGGGTGCGGGAGTAAGGGGACAGGCTTGGGGGGGGGGTTAGGGAGGTGCAGGAATAGGGGACAGGCTTTCTACCCACCCCAAGCCTGTCTATCCCCCTATTCCCGCACCCCCCAAACCCCCCCCCCCAAGCCTGTCCCCTACTACCACACCTCCTTAAAACTACAATAATACAAAGAGAAAACCATCCATATTGTATTAGGATAAACTTATTATTTTTTTTTATTACCAGTATAATTTTTTTTTTTTCACCTCAACCTCAAGCTGCACGAATATTTTTTTTTTTTTTTTCCAGGCGCTTCGTTCACCAGGTTCCAGACACTGAGGCTCCAGAAGGTGTTTCCAGAAGTGCTGTCCGACACACTCATCAGCTACGGCTCGTGTCAGTTCCCAACCCTCGGCTTTGTGGTGGAGCGCTTCAAGGCCATCGAAAACTTCATATCCGAGAAGTTCTGGAAAATAAAAGGTACGGTACTGTAGATGTGAGGGAGGGAATTGTATGTGACCTTGTATACTCTGCCAATTACAGGACATGTCGTGGTCAAAAATAATCATCCATATAGGGATAACTCACGTAAGATTTTGACAGCTTCCCTCTGTTCCTTAGCTGATAAACTTTCCAATAAATAGGTTAACTACCATGGTTTAATTTAATACAAGCAGCTACACACTACTTAAAACAATAACATCATAATTATGTGAACATGAAAACAATAGACAGCAAATTGTTAAAGTTACCCATATGTGGATGATTATTATTGACCATGACTGTACATACATATAATTACAGGACATACCAGTACATACAAATAAGCTACACCAAGGATAAACATACGTACTGCCGTCAAATTCATCTCCTGCCTCTTGTTGTTTTTTACACCTGTGGCAACTTTCCTTTTTTTCATCATCATCAACTTCTGCCTCCTCCACCCCTATAGTGAGTCATACCAACTTTCCTTTATCCACCTTCCACCTTCTCCACCCCTAAAGTGAATCATACCAACTTTCCTTTATCCACCTTCCACCTCCTCCAACCCTATAGTGAATCATACCAACTTTCCTTTATCCACCTTCCACCTTCTCCACCCCTAAAGTGAATCATACCAACTTTGCTTTATCTCCACCCTCCACCTTCTCCACCCCTAAAGTGAATCATACCAACTTTCCTTTATCCACCTTCCACCTCCTCCACCCCCCACAGTGAGTCATGCGTGGGATGGAGGAGTGGTGGACTTTGCCTGGCGTCGAGTGCGGCTCTTTGACGAGAACGCGTGTCTGGTGCTGTTTGAAGCGTGTCAGGACCAACCCACAGCCAGGGTCACCTCCATCGTCACCAAGAACAAGAGCAAGTGGCGGCCGTTACCCCTCGACACTGTGGTACGCTGTTCACCTTCAATATACAGTACAGGGTGGGCCGAAAGTCTTGTCACCCCGAATGAATTGTTTTAACTTTCATTATTTTTTGCTTTGATAATATAATAAAAAATATTATAACTTATAATATATAATAATAATAATAATATGATTTTTTATTTTGGATGGCTGACTGAATCTAATACATGTGCTTTGTATTACTGTATTATTTGTTCTTCTGTTATTCTCATTACTTTTTGGTAGGGGGTGACAAGACTTTCAGACCTGTACAATGAATAAATACTTGTATCCACCACTCACTTCATTTTACACTCATCAGTCCCTCGTTGAAGACCAACAAATGTTTTCCCAGGCTTGTGTTCTTCATTACCATACACACTAAGTGATTTACTGACCCTGTGTTAAAAGGATAGTGTGTGTGTGTGTTCCCAGGCTTCTGTTATTCATTACCATACACACTAAGTGATTTACTGACCCTGTGTTAAAAGGATAGTGTGTGTGTGTGTGTGTGTTCCCAGGCTTGTGTTATTCATTACCATACACACTAAGTGATTTACTGACCCTGTGTTAAAAGGATAGTGTGTGTGTGTGTGTGTGTGTTCCCAGGCTTCTGTTATTCATTACCATACACACTAAGTGATTTACTGACCCTGTGTTAAAAGGATAGTGTGTGTGTGTGTGTGTGTTCCCAGGCTTGTGTTATTCATTACCATACACACTAAGTGATTTACTGACCCTGTGTTAAAAGGATGGTGATAAATATACCGTAATAATTTTATATGTGTTGGGATTCTAAACACCACCTGCGTATAATTACCATTGTTGTTATCCATGTTGTTAGGAGTCAGTGTCATCTCCATTACATCTTTGTTGACAGTTTCCATCTCTCTCATCACTGCTTCCACTCAGATATTTTATTTACCTACATAACTGGGACTGTACTTAATAGGTTGATGATCCTTCATTGCTTACACTACTGTTTCTTCAGATCACAGGCCACTGACCGAGATTTGCATTATATGAAATACTATGAAACAGATGTAAGACAGAAGGTTTGATAATTGTTTGTTGATCAGGAATTGATACATAATGTGAATAAGGTCCCTACAATGAACTATCCATCCCCAACAGGAGATGGAAAAGTTGGGTTCACGGAAGTTGAGAATCAATGCCAAGGAAATGATGCGAGTGGCAGAGAAGTTGTACACGGCTGGTCTGATTAGTTACCCTCGTACTGAGACTAACATCTTCCCCAAGGAGCTGGAACTCAGACCTTTGGTACAAATGCAGACTGATGATCAAAACTGGGGAGGTAAGGACTGAAGGGAGTGTCATACCTACACCTGCTGCTATACTGTATTTAGGAATTATTATAAAGGTATTGTGTATGTACTCTTTTCTTATACTCTCATGTGTGCTTTGATGTATAATATGTGACTGTTCAACTATACAGGGAATATTATCTTGATTCACATGAAAATCCCAAAGTATCCAACCGGAGATGAAAGTGATGGAGTATGTTTTTTTTTTTTTTTTCGTACCTCAACCTCGGGACTGTAGGGTGTCAGTAGCCCGTGACTCAGTAGCCCATGACTCTTGCGAGGCCCCATGATTATTGGGTGTCACACTAGATGAGACAGTGGAGCTTCGTGGTGATGGTGGTACCGTAGCTTCTCTTCTGCCCCACTAGATGACCCACACCTTATATATACACCTCACTATCATGTTTGGTGATGTTATTGTTTGTTTGTTTACTGTACAGCATTTGCCTCTGGTGTGCTAGAGGCAGGACCCAACCCAAGGCAAGGCAAGAAGTCCGACCAGGCTCATCCTCCCATCCATCCCACCAAGTACGCCACCAACCTACAAGGCAATGAGAAACTTGTCTATGAATTTGTGGTGCGTCATTTCCTGGCCTGTGTCAGCAAGGATGCCCAGGGACTTGAGACCATCGTCGATATCAACATTGCTGATGAAGCTGTGAGTAGAGAGAGAAAGAGAGAGAGAGAGAAAGAGTGAGAGTGAGAGAGAGAGAGAGAGAGAGAGAGAGAGAGAGAGAGAGAGAGAGAGAGAGAGAGAGAGAGAGAGAGAGAGAGAGAGAGGCAGGATATTGAAGGAGAGAGAGAGAGAGAGAGAGAATTTTGGATAATTTTGCCTCTGCTGTTGTCTTACCCATTAAAAAAATCATGGGAATGTATAACAGAAAAAGACTGTCACTTTATATTCTTTTCTTTAATTGATTTACAGTTAAGTTCAGTACATTTATATTGTTTATTTAGTTTACAGCAAGTGGGTTGATAATCTTGGAGAGGAACTACCTTGACGTGTATCCATATGACCGTTGGAGTGACAAGGAGATGCCACGTTACCAACAGGACCAGACCTTCCACCCCACCACACTGGAAATGGTTGACGGTGAGACGGCCCCTCCTGCACTCCTCACTGAAGCTGACCTCATCTCACTCATGGAAAAACACGGCATTGGTTAGTCTTCAATGTTATGTGGAGTTGTAATTAGGGCTGTATATATTGCTACACGACATTGGTTAGTCTTCAATGTTATGTGGAGTTGTAGTTAGGGCTGTATATATTGCTACACGGCATTGGTTAGTATTCAGTGTTATGTGGAGTTGTAGTTAGGGATGTAGTTATGTACTGTATATATTGCTACACATGTGGAAAATATATACCTTGTAAGATGTTCACTCCTGGTAAACAATTGAATAGACAATTTATATACTGTACTGTATATATATATTGTACTGTACTGTACTGTAAAATATTATTAAATAAAATGGTGGTGGTGTGGTAATTGTATGTATATATATATCTGTATATTTTTTTACTCTGGTGAAAATGCACCGATTCCTTAGATACATGTCTTGTGTGTATTCCAGTGTTTAAAAGTTGCAGATAAGTTCAGTACTGTACATAGATGTGAAAATTTTGGGTTTACTGTAGAGTGCTTTCTCGGCAATTGCAATACATTTACCAAAAGAGCCAAGACATTAAGGGGGTGCGGGAGTAGGGGGGCAGGCTTGGGGGGGTGCGGGAGTAGGGGGACAGGCTGGGGGGGGGTTAAGGGGGGTGTGGGAGTAGGGGGACAGGCTTGGGGGGGTGCGGGAGTAGGGGGACAGGCTGGGGGGGGGTTAAGGGGGGTGTGGGAGTAGGGAGACAGGCTGGGGAGGGGGGTTAAGGGGGTGCAGGAATAGGGGACAGGCTTTCTACCCCCCCCAAGCCTATCCCCCTATTCCCACACCCTCCCCCCCCCAGGTCCCCCCCCCCCCCAAGCCGGTCCCCTACTCCCGCACCCCCTTCAATATGAGAGCCAGTACATTTTTATCAAGTTAAAAATAGACGTGTGTATCCCTGAGAAACATAATAAAAGTTAGACACATTCAGTAACTTTGCCACTTGTCTATAGGAACGGACGCCACACACGCTGAACACATTGAAACCATCAAGGCCAGGATGTACGTTGGTATGCAAGACACTCGCTTCCTGCCTGGACAGTTGGGTATGGGACTGGTGGAAGGTTATGATGCCATGGGATTCCAGATGTCCAAACCACACCTTCGGGCTGAACTAGAGGCTGACTTAAAGAGGTGACGGAACACTAACAGATTAAATTACAGTTAGTTATTAAAGTGTCATGTACTGTGACACTATTCTGGTTTATGATTAAGTGGAATTTTAATATATATATATATATATACCTGTATATATATATAATAGATAATAGTATTTAAAAGATATTTCCATACATAAGAGTAATTGCCATAATTTTACTCCTAAAATCACTATTAAATTTAGACTTGTGTAACCTCATACCGTACCTTATAAATAAATATTATCTTCTTTCTTCTCCTTATAGAATTTGTGAAGGTACTAAGAATCCAGATGAGGTGTTACGCCAACAGATTGACAAATACCGACATGTGTTCCAAGAGGCTCTACAACAGGTAACACCATATTATTTACAAATTCACTACCTATATCATTACGGGAAAATTCTCATGTTGGTGAATTGGAACGTTACTCATTCCTCTTAATTAATGGGGATATTTTGTGTTGGTAAATCTGGAGTGACTGAATCCTCCAAACTATTCCAAGCAACATAACACCATTATTTTTGTTAATGTTGGAAAATCTGGAGCATCTGAATTCTCCAAACTATTCCAACCAAGCAACAGAACACCATTTTTGTTTGCTCTTCTGGTCCTGTTTCTTAGCATACTTTGGTGGAATCAAGGCACTCCAATGTACCAAAAAAAGAATTACTGTACCACCTTAAGGAGATACTGTAGTAGAGTGTTGGTAAAATTGGACCATATTATTCCATCAAACTTTTCCAGGCAACAACAACAGAACACCATTATTTTTGTTATTCTGGTCCTGTTGTTTCCTGGCATACTGTGGAGGAATCAAGGCACTCCAATGTACCACAAGTATATATATTAACCCTTTAATAAATAAGCACTGTATGTATTAAGGGGGTGCGGGAATAAGGGGGACAGGCTTGGGGGGGGGGGGACTGGGGGGGGTGCAGGAATTGGGAGACAGGCTTGGGGTGGATAGAAAGCCTGTCCCCTATTCCCGTGCCCCCCTAACCCCCCCCCCCCCAAGCCTGTCCCCCTACTCCTGCACCCCCCAAAACCCCCCTGCACCCCCATAAACCCCCCCCCCCAATCCTGTCCCCCTACTCCCACACCCCCCAAAACCCCCCTAAACCCCCCACAAGCCTGTCCCCCTATTCCCGCACCCCTTTAAGGTGATATTATCATGTTGGTGAATTGGAAGGCTACTAATTCCCCCTAACTATACCACAAAACAGACAGACAGACAGACAGACCCCCTCATTGGTACTAATATGGGATCTGTTTCGTGGCATAGTTTGGACGAATCAACACAGACCTTCCAATTCACCAACAAAAGAATCTCACAGTAATTAATCTCATGACTGTGTTGATCTCCCCCAGGCGAACAAGATTGACGCAGCATTGGCTAATCTCCTCAATGAACAGCCCCAGCAGCAAGGCCAAGATGACCCCATACCTGGACTGACGCAGTTTGTTACAGTAAGTCACGTTGCATTCTCTTCTCTACTTTATATTATTTCTGTGAGTCCCTGAGCTGCCATCACAGTGGTACGATTTTCCTATTTTATTATGCACTAAATTATTATTCCATTGCACAGTAGTATTCATTTTTATATCAGCAACCTATCGAATGTACAGCCACAATCAAATATCCACCGACATTTTCCTTCCATCGTAGTAAATATCTTGGTAATAAAGAACAACACGTGTATGATTTTGCAGCACCTCATAATAATAATAATAATAATAATAATAATAATAATAATAATAATAATATCCACCAACACTTACCTTCCATCGTAGTAAATATCTTGGTAATAAATAACAACACGTGTATGATTTTGCAGCACCACTTATTAATAATTGATGGGGTTGAGTTGACGTAAGGTGTTGTATGATTTGTTGACGACAGCGTGGTACCAGTACGATGGCTGTGTAGTAGTGTGTCTATGGAGTCATCGTACCGGTACCACACCATCGTATACACAATGAATGTTCTTGAATACGACCCAATGTTTTCCCTCAGGTGTGTAAATGTCCCTCATGTGGAAGTGACATTGTTGCCAAAAAGAAACGAGATGGACGGGGACACTTCCTCGCTTGCCAGGGCTTCCCAAATTGTCGTGTGGCCGTCTGGTTCCCTGAGCAAGTCCAGGAAGTCACTGTCTGTCAGGAAACTTGTCCACAGGTAAGCTTACACAAGGCATGGTTAGGTTAGGTTAGGTTAGATTAGGTTGGTTTGGTTTGGGTTAGATTAGGTTAAGTTAGGTTAGGTTAGGTTGGGTTGGGTTGGGTTAGGTTAGGTTAGTAGGTTAGGTTGGGTTGGGTTGGGTTGGGTTGGGTTAGGTTAGATTAGGTTAGGTTAGGTTAGGTTAGGTTAGGTTAGACTACAGCCATGAAACAAGCTCCTTTCCTATACGTGGTGTTGCGTGGTAATATTTGAAGGACGCATTTATCTCCAATATTCTGACTACATCACAGGGTCCCTTAAGGGGGTAATTCACTTTTGTTACATTGGAGTGCCTTGATTCCTCCAAAGTATGTCAGGAAACAGGACCAGATGAACAAAAATAATGGTGTGTTCCGTTGCTTGGAATAGTTTGGAGGATTCTGTTGCTCCAGATTTACCAACACAAAATTTCCCCCTTAAGCACAAATATCCTTTTAACACATGATCAGTAAATCACTTCGTATGTATGGTAATGAATAACACAAGCCTGGGAACACACACACACACACACACACACACACACACCATCCTTTTAACACAGGGTCAGTAAATCACTTAGTGTGTATGGTAATGAATAACACAAGCCTGGGAACACACACACACACACACACACACACACCATCCTTTTAACACAGGGTCAGTAAATCACTTAGTGTGTATGGTAATGAATAACACAAGCCTGGGAAAACATACATTGGTGGTCTTCAATGAGGAACTGATGAGTGTAAAATGAAGTAAGTGACGGATACAAGTATTTATTCATTGTATATCCACACAGGGTCTACAATAATTCTTCTCATTGTCTCATAAAGTTCTCCCAAAACAAACCTATGATTGATATGATTTCACTTGCCTATTTATTTACTTCCTCGTCTATTTACTTCCTCGTCTATTTAACCTATGATTGATATGATTTTTTCACTTGTCTATCTATTTACTTAGTCGTCTATTTAACCTATGATTGATATGATTTTTTCACTTGGTCTATTTACTTCCTCGTCTATTTAACCTATGATTGATATGATTTCACTAGTCTTATTTACTTCCTCGTCTATTTAACCTATGATTGATATGATTATTTAACCTATGATTGATATGATTTCACTTGTCTATTTAACCTATGATTGATATGATTTCACTCGTCTATCTATTCACTTACTCATCTATTTAACCTATGATTGATATGATTTTTTCACTTAGTCTATTTACTTACTTCCTCGTCTATCTATTTAACAGTGTCCGGGATCACCAAAGTTCCTTCAGCTACAGTTCCAGCCCCGTGCGTACCGACCGTTGCTTCCCGACTTGTACCGTGGGTGTGTTGGAGGGTGTGACCAGATGTTGTACGACACTCTGCAGATTAGACCGCTTCCCAACCCTACACTGCCAAATAACCAGAGGGGAGGTGGCGGTGGTGGTGGTGGTGGTGGAGGTGGAGGTGAGTTGTGGTATGGTGGTGGAGGTGGTGGTGGTGGTGAGTTGTGGTATGGTGGTGGTGAGTTGTGGTGATGATGGTGGAGGTGTTGGTGGTGGTGATAGTGGTGGTGGAGGTAAGTTGTGGTATGATGGTGGAGGTGATAGTGGTGGTGGTGAGTTTTGTTGATGGTGGTGGAGGTGGAGGTGACATATGCTACTTGCTTTATTATTATTATTATTTTTTTTTTTTTCTCATAACAGTTGGTAGGAATCAGTAACATAGAATAGTACATAATTTATTTATTTATTGATATTATTCTCTTGCCACTCCTTCAATGGAATATACTACTTGATTTAATTTATATTTTACTTGATTTAATTTATATTTTACTTGATTTAATTTATATTTTACTTGATTTAATTTATATTTTACTTGATTTAATTTATATTTTACTTGATTTAATTTATATTTTACTTGATTTAATTTATATTTTACTTGATTTAATTTATATTTTACTTGATTTAATTTATATTTTACTTGATTTAATTTATATTTTACTTGATTTAATTTATATTTTACTTGATTTAATTTATATTTTACTTGATTTAATTTATATTTTACTTGATTTAATTTATATTTTACTTGATTTAATTTATATTTTACTTGATTTAATTTATAGTTTTTTTCTCTGCTGACAGGTGGTGGTAATCAAAGGAGAGGACCCGGCAGCAACTCCTTCTCTGACAGTGGCTACTCTACCTCTTCCCCATCTACCTCTACCATGGCCCAGAGTAACAGTCAGAGGGGAGGAGGCGGTGGAGGCGGTGGTGGTTTAATGGTACAGGATAACCGTAGTAATAACAGTGTCAGGGGTAGAGGCGGCAATAACAACAGCAACAATTTCACCAATAACAATAACAACAGCAATAACAGAGCCGGCACGAGTAACGGTTTCGGCAATAACAATACCACTGCCAATTATAACCAGAATGCAACATGGGGTAGTAATAGTTATGGTCCAAGTACTAGTAGTAATAGTTATGGTCCAAGTACTAGTAGTAATAGCTATGGTCCAAGTACTAGTAATAATAGCTATGGTCCAAGTACTAGTAGTAATAGCTATGGTCCAAGTACTAGTAGTAATAGCTATGGTCCAAGTACTAGTAATAGCTATGGTCCAAGTACTAGTAATAATAGCTATGGCTCAAATACTAGTAATAACAGCTATGGTCCAAGTACTAGTAATAATAGTTATGGTCTAAGTACTACCGGTAGTAGTAATAATTATGGTCCAAGTACTAGTAATAATTATGGCTCAAATACTAATAACAGTTATGCTCCAAGTACTAGTAATAATAATTATAGTCTAGGCATTAGTAGTAGTAGTAGTAGTAGTAGTAGTAGTAACAACAACACATCAAGTTGGGGAAATAACAACTTGGGTTCCAATAATAATAATCCTGGCGGTGGTGGTGGTGGTGGTGTTGGTGATGATTCAGGAGTTCACCGAGGCTCCGGCTACACCGTCATTGGTCAGGCCACACCACGGCCGGCTTGGGGAGGCACCGGCGGCAACAAAGACGACTCGGCAGAAGGAAATCCCATCGTGTGTAACTGTAACGAGTCGGCCATCTTGTTGACTGTCAGGAAGGAAGGACCCAATACAGGTGAATATAATATAATTATTATTATTACTTTGGGTTGTACTATTATTATTATTATCATTGCTTTTATTATTATTATTATGGTTATTATTATTACGGTATTATTATTATTATTATTATTATTATTATTATTACTACTACTATTATTATTATTATTATTGTTATTATTATTGCTTTTATTACTATTATTATGATTATTATTATTATTATTACTTTTATTATTATTATTATTATTATTATTATTATTATTATTATTATGTTATTATATTATTATATTTACAATACTATTTTATATCATATTAAATTTTACAGTACAGTACAATTTTATATCATATTTACATTACACCCTACTGTATACCACTGTAATTCTTTTTCACTCCCAACAGGTCGTACATTTTACAAGTGTGCCAAACCTCAGGGTCAAGGATGCAACTTTTTCCTCTGGGCCGATGATGGTGGCAACAATGACCGCGGAGGAGGAGGAGGAAGTGGAGGAGGTGGTGGAGGTGGAAGGAATACTTGGGGTGATGGAGGAAGTGGATGGAGTGGAGGTAGTGGTGGTGGTGGTGGTGGTGGTGGTGGATGGGGTGGAAGTGGTGCCAACAGTGGTACAACGTGGAATAATAATAGTCAAACTAATGCTGCTGGTAAGTTATTATTTTTATTATTATTATTATTTTTTTTTTTTTTTTTTTTTTTTTTTTATACCTCAACCTTGGGACTGTAGGGTGTTAGTAAGTAGTCCGTGACTCTTGTGAGGCCCCGAGATTATTGGGTGTTGTACCAGTAGATGAGACAGTGGAGCTATACAGGAGACAAGAGGAGTTACACACACACACACACACACCTTATTTATACACGTCACTCTACAGGAGACAATAGTTGCACACACACACACACTCACACACCTTATTTATACACGTCACTATACAGGAGACAAGAGTTGCACACACACACACACTCACACACCTTATTTATACACGTCACTATACAGGAGACAAGAGTTGCACACACACACACACACACACACCTTATTTATACACGTCACTATACAGGAGACAAGAGGAGTTACACACACACACACACACCTTATTTATACACGTCACTATACAGGAGACAAGAGTTGCACACACACACACACACACACACCTTATTTATACACGTCACTATACAGGAGACAAGAGGAGTTACACACACACACACACTAGATGAGACAGTGGAGCTTAGTGATGATGATGATGTTGGTACCATAGCTTCTCTTCTGTACCACTAGATGACCCACACCTTATTTATACACACACACACACACACACACACACACACACACACACACACACACACACACACACACACACACACACACACACACACACACAGTAGATAAGACAGTACAGCTTCATGGTGATGGTGATGTTGGTACCGTAGCTTCTCTTCTGTCCCACTAGATGACCCACACCTTATTTATACACACACACACACACACACACACACACACTATATGAGACAGTACAGCTTCATGGTGGTGGTGATGTTGGTACCATAGCTTCTCTTCTGTACCACTAGATGACCCACACCTTATTTATACACGTCACTATTGACTCTTTCTCTTTCATTTGAATCTTTGCTGTTGTGTTTATTTCTTGGTCAGTAAAAATTATTGTGAATGATGAAATTGAAATACCAGAAGTAAAAATATTGGAAAAAGAGGTTACATTTTGAAAGGCCGTTATTAATTCAAGTATGTGATAACTTTAATATTAAGTTTTCTGAATGTATAGTACAGTATTCCCTCAATATAAGATTGTTAAATTTATCACATACTGTATATTGTTTTAACACAGGGTCAGTAAATCACTTAGTGTGTATGGTAATGAATAACACAAGCCTGGGAAAACACACACACACACACACACACACACACACACACACACACACACACACACACAGACACCTGGGAAAACACACATACATTGGTGGTCTTCAATGAGGGACTGATGAGTGTAAAATGAAGTAAGTGATGGATACAAGTATTTAA
Source organism: Petrolisthes cinctipes (assembly GCA_033782935.1). NCBI lineage: Eukaryota > Metazoa > Arthropoda > Malacostraca > Decapoda > Porcellanidae > Petrolisthes > Petrolisthes cinctipes. The sequence continues at coordinate 17,965 of JAWQEG010000240.1, read as the reverse complement.
TCATTGTATATCCACACACGGTCTATTGTAAATACTTGTATCCACCATTTTATTTTACACTCAGTCCCTCATATTTCAAGATCATCAAAGTTAATTAATGTTTTTCAAGGTATCTACAGCTGTTATTTATTACCATACAGACTTGATGATCTCCTGGGCTTATGTATTTCCAAGTAATGTTTATGAAAGTGTGTAATTAATTTGTTTATTTATTTATGTGATGTACAGGTGATGGTGATGGTGTTGTGTGCAGTTGTTCCATCCCAGCCAAGAGGTAACGTGATATTTTTATACAGTACAGTGTTGTTATAAGTATGTACTGTACTGTTTGTAATGAATTTGTGTACAGTAAACCCTCATTTATTATGCACTGGGGAGTACAGTATATGGGTGTGTAATGTACTAAGACGGTTTACTGTACACAAATTTATTACAAGCAGTACAGTACATACTTATAACAACAGTACAAAACAAGGCATTACTGTGTTGGAGTTTCCTTGAAGAATTCCTTAGGGTGGTATTAGTAAACGAGGGAAAGGCTCTTCATCGCCCAATTTATATTACGTTATTTTGTAATGAGAATTTAAGCGACGAAGATTCTTTTCCTCTTTTAATAATACCACACCATAGTCTTTGTAAAACCTTGTGTCAAAATGTGCCAGAATTTGTGTATATATTGTATGTATCTATGTGTACGAATACCAGTCTACAGTATGTACAGCCACAATCAAATATCCACCGACACTCTCCTTCCGTCGTGGTAAATATCTTGTTAATAAAGAACAACACGTGTATGACTTTGCAGCACCTCATAATAATAATAATAATAATAATAATATCCACCGACACTTTCCTTCCATCGTAGTAAATATCTTGTTAATAAAGAACAACACGTGTATGACTTTGCAGCACCTCATAATAATAATAATTGAGGGGGTTGAGTTGACGTAAGGTGTTTTTGTATGATTATATTTTGATATGATACTGATTTATTTGTACGATGAAAGGAAAGTGTTGGTGGTTATTTGATTGTGGCTGTACATACACCTTTTCTTTCAAATTTACTGTCAGATATTTGTTGGGTTACTGAAGGGTAGAAGGAAGGATGTAATATTTGCGATGAAAAAAAGTTGGGTATTGATGATGATGACGATGATGGAGAGATAGTGATGGTGATGATGGTGATTATGTTGAGGACGAATGGAGAGGTAGTGATGATGATGATGATGGAGAGATAGTGATAATGATGATGATGATTATGGTGGTGATTATGATGATGATGATGAATGGAGAGATAGTGATAATAATGATGATGATGATATGATGAATGGAGAGATAGTGATAATGATGATGATTATGGTGGTGATTATGATGATGATGATGATGAATGGAGAGATAGTGATAATAATAATGATGATGATGAATGGAGAGATAGTGATAATAATAATAATGATGATTATGATGATGGTGATTATGACCTCACTGTTGCGGTGCCTAATATCCATCAATCAATCAATCAATCAATGGTTAATGATGTAAATATATAAAATAATCTGCGTTCCACACTTTGTAGACTGACGGTACAGAAGGAAGGTCCCAACAAGGGCCGTGAATTCTACGTGTGCAGTAAAGAACGAAGCCATCAGTGTCGCTTCTTCAAATGGGCGGATGAAGTAGATGACGGAGGTGGTGGTGGAGGCGGTGGTGGTGGTGGTTGGGGTGGAGGCGGAGGCGGAGGCGGTGGCGGCGGAGGCGGAGGCGGTGGCGGTGGTGGTAATAGTATAGGTATGTATTGTATTGTATTGTGTGTGTGTGTGTGTGTTTTTTCTATCATGGTGAAAATGCATCAGTTACCTTCTGAATGATGTGAAATTTGATATACGTTTTATGATATGGACATGAAACATATATTTAATTTTTCCAGTGTTGTTTAGAATTATAGATAAGTATTGTACCTATTTGGGGTAATTTTTGGTGTAATTTGTCTTGGATTGCATTACACGTACTAAAAAATAAAGATGAGATATTTGATGAGGAAGTTGGTACAATTTTGCCAGGCTAAAAAAAAAGATGGAATATAAAATGACAAATCCAAGTTAAGAAAAATACAATGATACTCTTAAGGTGGTAATTCTTTTTTGGTACATTGGAGTGCCACGATTCCTCCAAAGTATGCCAGCAAGGAAACAGGACCAGAAGAGCAAAAATAATACAGTAGTGTTCTGTTGCTTGGAATAGTTTGGAGGAGGATTCAGTTGCTCCAGATTTATTTACCAACACAAAACTTCCCCCTTTAATTAATATAGACGGTGTTGATCACTAACTTATTAATTATAGTCTGTATGGTAATAAATAACAGCTAGATGCCTGGGTAAACATTTGGTGATCTTCAATAGAGTGTGAATGAAGTAGTGGATACATATATATATATTTATTTGTGTTTTAACGACGGCTAACTAGGGTTATAATTTATTTATATTATTTTATTATGGACCCTGTTTGTTTTGTTTACTGTAGTATCTTGGCAATTTTCTGCTCTGACCTTTTATTAGATTGAAGACTCGAGTGCCATTGCATCCCACCTAATTGGAAGAACTGACTGGCACTACTGACACACAAATAACCAGATTATTATTATTATTATTACTATTATTATTATTTTTATTATTATTGTTATTATTATTATTATTATTATTATTATTACTATTATTACTATTATTATTATTATTATTGTTATTATTATTATTATTATTATTATTATTATTATTATTATCATTATTATTACTATTATTATTATTATTATTATTATTATTAACGAAGGTCTGTTAAATCAGAAATAAATAAGTCTTTCTGTTCTGTTGTGGTATCTGTTTATTATCTACAACTTAACCCTAACTGTGAGCCTTGATGATTACAATTTACAGGGTCCTGGGACAGTGGTGGCTGGGATTCTGCTGGTGCTGGTTCGGGGTCAGGACGAGGGAGAGGGAGAGGGAGAGGCAGCAGAGGTGGCGGCGGCACGAAACGTAAAGCTCCCGACGGCACACAACAACCCAAGAAGAGGAAATGTGGTGTGTGCGGGGAAGAGGGACACAACAGGAAAAACTGTCCCGTCAACACCTTCTAGTGGACGTTAATCCCTTCTATAATTATTTTCCAGTTTGATAATTATATAGAATTTTGGAGAAGGGAAAGTTAATCCTGGGCAGGGCTAGGTACTTCGATTGTAATGTCTATATGTACAGCACTCCATTTCTTTTAAGGGGGTGCGGGAGTAGGGGGCAGGTTTGGGGGGGGTTAGGGGGGTGCGGGAGTAGGGGGACAGGCTTGGGGGGTGGTTAGGGGGGTGCGGGAGTAAGGGACAGGCTTGGGGGGGGTGCGGGATAAGGGGGACAGGCTTGGGGGGGGTAGAAAGCTTGTCCCCTATTCCCGCACCCCCTTAACCCCTACCCCAAGCCTGTCCCCCTACTCCTGCACCTCTGAAAATCCCACACAAAGCCTGTCCCCCTACTCCTGCACCCCCCTAAACCACCCCCCAAGCCTGTTCTCTACTCCCACACACCCCAAAACCCACCCCAAGCCTGTTCTCTACTCCCGCACCCCCGTAAACCACCCCCCAAGCCTGTCCCCCCTATTCCCGCACCCCCCTAATTAAGCTGGAGAAAAGGTACCAGCTCTGTCATTGCTATTCGTGACTTACAGTATTTAGTAACTGCAATGAATTCCTAGACAATTTACACCAGACATTTGCACAACCAGGAACCAATCTGTAACTTTATTTATGCTGGAGTGAATTACAAAAGCATATTTAAAATTATACCTGTGTTACTGTACTTAAAAGAGAATTTGTACATTTTCAACAGGTTTAAAAAAAATATGGAGTACTTTACTGAATAGGTGACCTGTATAGAAGCAGTATAATTACCATCTGTAGTCCATCGGCTGTAATATAAATTGTTCATAATATTTTCAAACATAATATTTTCAAACTACTGTACTTTTTTATATTAAGGATACAGTAGTGATGCATGTACAGTACACTCCCAATCCAAAGTTTGTATCCAGGTCTTGTTGTTGAAGTTTTGTTGAATCATTTGACATACTAGTGAACCAATTACAACACTTATCCTGTTTCATATTTGTATCCAGGTCTTGTTGTTGAAGTTTGGAATCATTTGACATACTAGTGAACCAATTACAACACTTATCCTGTTTCATATTTGTATCCAGGTCTTGTTGTTGAAGTTTGGAATCATTTGACATACTAGTGAACCAATTACAACACTTATCCTGTTTCATATTTGTATCCAGGTCTTGTTGTTGAAGTTTGGAATCATTTGACATACTAGTGAACCAATTACAACACTTATCCTGTTTCATATTTGTATCCAGGTCTTGTTGTTGAAGTTTGGAATCATTTGACATACTAGTGAACCAATTACAAGGCTTATCCTGTTTCATATTTGTATCCAGGTCTTGTTGTTGAAGTTTGGAATCATTTGACATACTAGTGAACCAATTACAACACTTATCCTATTTCATATTTGCTTGGGCTCGCTTAATACTCCATCAGACTATTCGAAGCAAGCCTGGATACATATTTTGGATTGCAAGTGTACATCATAATTTATTTGAGCAGAATGATTGAAATATATTGAAGTTATAGGCCTAAATAGCAGAGAATTTTATCATGGAAAATATTATAGCGTGAATTGTTATCAGTGTCGTACTTGTAGGGAGGTGACTGAAACTCCGCGAGTATACATATATGCAATTTGTACACTGTAGTACTGAAGTTATGTCCACTGCCACCAGAGGTCAGTGTCATCATTTGGCCTGTGGTGCAGTAGGTGTAATAAGATTTTTACTATCACTTCATTATAGTTGACCCTGGGTGGATATATAGTGAATAAATACTTGTATCATTTTATTAACTTCATTTTACACTCAGTCCCTCATTGAAGACCACCAAATGTTTCCCAGGCTTATGTTATTCATTACACATAAGTGGGTGCAGGAGTAGGGGGACAGGCTTGGGTGGGGGGGAGGTTTGGGGGGTGCGGGAATAGGGGGACAGGCTTGGGGATTGGTAGAAAGCCTATCCCATATTCCCACACACCCCTAACCCCCCCCCCCCCCAAGCCTGTCCCCCTACTCCCTCACCCCCCGAAACCCCCCCCAAACCTGTCCCCCTATTCCCGCACCCCCTTAAGTAGGTCAACCATGTTTTTTTGCCATGTAAAGAGTAAAATAAACACCAATCATCCATGTAATTATAATGATCTGTGATGGTAACGGACATGACTGACTTTAATCCTAGAGTGTACTTGAGAGAATTATATATTTTTATAAAGCACTACAAATGTATGTATATATGTACAAAAGGAAAATTTTTGTTATCCATATCGTTTCATCCTCAAACAGAAGCAGCAATTTTTTCTGAATATTCACTTTGTATAATATTACTTTACTTAAAAGTTACCATATTATTACAATGGCTGTTTTCTTTCATATCATGTTTACTAAGAGGGGATTTTATTTCTCCAACTGTATTTTTTTTTCATCTATTACCTTTCGTGCTTACTGTCCCAATCAATCACTTTCCTCGGGCGCCATATGACCTCGCTGTTGCGGCACCTAATATCAATCAATCAATGAAACGAGCAAGTATAAGAGATGCATTTATATTATACTCAATTTTGATTGGGTCGTGACTGCCCTACCCAATCAATACCCACACAAGTATTTACCTACAAAGAAGTTAGTTAATAGAAAAATAATATATAAAAAAATTGAGGTATGGTGAATTGACAGTAATAATTCCCAAGATATAATACGCTATACATAATTATAATACATATTTAATTAACCCGTAGATAATGGACGCAAAAAAAAAAAAAGTTAATAATGGTGATAAGTTAATAGAAAAATAATATAGAAAGAAAATTGAGTTATGAGTTAATATTATACACCATACATAATTATAATGCATACCACTATACATGATTATAATACATATTTAATTAACACGTAGGTAATGGGAGGAAATAAAAACCATCAGTCAATAATAATAATGATCATAAGTTTATTAACATTATCATTTTGAGGTGCATAAAAATTTAAAATAATAATAATGATCATACGTTTATTAACATTATCATTTTTGAAGTGCATATAATTTTAAAATAATAATAGTGATCATAAATTTATTAACATTATCATTTTGAAGTGCATAAAAATTTAAAATAACCGGGTTGATGAATCAGCTGTTACAAGTAAACAATAAACGTTTGAAGGATAGGGGACTGGGCACAAACCAATCCCATTATAACCGATATAACAGATTCCAATCCTTATTATGATCACTAAAGGTACAAGTGAACCCTATTTAAATGGGATCGGAATGGACTAAGCAACCGAGCATCAACACGGGTTAAAAATAGTTACTGAATTTATTATTACTATGTGAAATGGATTCATTGAAGGTAAGTGTGTGTATATTTGTTACGAGTCTATAGAAAACCTTTTAAATAATATAATGGGGGTATTGTTTGTTTGTATATGTGTGTGTATGTGTGTATTAAGGTTGGAATACAGTAAATGGAATAAATACAGTAAGAATAAATAAAATAATAATAAATAAATATGGCCTATGTGACCTCCAAATATTTTACGAGTTTTTACCAACTTTTAAATAATATAATAAGGGTATTGTTTGTATATGTGTGTGTGTGTATGTGTGTATTAAGGTTGGAATACAATAAATGGAATAAATACAGTAAGAATAAATAAAGTAATAATAAATAAATATGGCCTGTATGACCTCCAAAAATATTATAACATTATGCTTTGTCTATGTAACGTAAATATTATAATGGGGTATTGTTTGTATATGTGTGTGTGTGTGTGTATGTGTGTATTAAGGTTGGAATACAGTAAAATTAATAAATACAGTGAGAAGTAAAATAATAATAAATATGGCCTCCAAAAATATTATAACATTATGCTTTGTTTGTATGTAACGTAAATATTATAATGAGGTATTGTTTGTATATGTATGTGTGTGTGTATGTGTGTGTTTGTGTGTGTGTATTAAGGTTAGAATACAGTAAAATTAATAAATACAGTAAGAATAAATAAAATAATAAATATCTGGGTAACCACAAAGAATATTATATTTTTGCTTTCTCTGTGTAAATATTATAATGGGGTATTGTTTGTATATGTATGTATGTATGTATGTATGTATGTGTGTATTAAGGTTGGAATACAATAAAAGGAATAAATACACTAGGAAAAATAAATAAAATAATAATTAAATATGGCCTGGGTAACCACAAAGAATAATATTATAACTCTGTGCTTTGTTTGTGTGTGTGTGTGTGTGTGTGTGTCTGTCTGTGTGTGTGTGTTTGTGTGTGTGTTGCTGTGTGTTAATGGAATGGGATGGTAATGGGGTAATGGAACTAATGGGTTGAATGTATTGATGTGAATATTGAAGTTAAATGAGGAAATATACAGCCATTATTTAATTAAAGGGAAATAAATTAAATAAGTGAAGGGTGGAGAAACAGGAAGTGATTATTATTTTATACCCCTTCAAAAATTTCACAATTTTTTTTGTTTTCCATTTTGGATATTTTCGATTTGTTGTGTATGTATGTATGTATATATGTATGTATTATCCTTTTACCTATTTTATAATTTTGTTTCCCGTTTTGGATATATTAATTTTGTTATGTATGTATATTTTCATTTTATGTATGTATGTATGTATATTTTTATTTTATGTATGTATGTATATTTTCATTTTATGTATGTATGTATGTATATTTTCATTTTATGTATGTATGTATGTATATTTTCATTTTATGTATGTATGTATGTATATTTTCATTTTGTTATGTATGTATGTATATTTTCATTTTGTTATGTATGTATGTATATTTTCATTTTGTTATGTATGTATGTATATTTTCATTTTGTTATGTATGTATGTATATTTTCATTTTGTTATGTATGTATGTATATTTTCATTTTATGTATGTATGTATATTTTCATTTTGTTATGTATGTATGTATGTATGTACAGTATTATCCTTTTACCAACATAAATATACATGGAAGGAAAATTAGGAATACACACCAGTTATATACAGGGAGATAATGGAATGTTTTGATTTTGTTGTTAAACCTAATTATTATTGTAACATAACTTGAATTTTACACAAGTTTTAAGGGGGGTGCGGGAGTAGGGGGACAGGCTTTTGGGGGGTGCGGGAATAGGGGGACAGGCTTGGGGTGGGTAGAAAGCCTGTCCCCCTACTCCCGCACCCCCCTAAACCCCCGCCCCCCCCTCCAAGCCTGTCCCCCTACTCCCGCAACCCCCACCCCAAGCCTGTTCCCCTACTCCCGCACCCCCCTAAATCCCCCCCCCCCCCCCAAGCCTGGTCTCCTACTCCCCCCCCCCAAGCCTGTCCCCCTACTCCCGCACCCCCGAAGCCTGTCCCCTTACTCCCGCACCCCCCTAAACCCCCCCCAAGCCTGTACCCCTATTCCTGCACCCCCCAAAACCACCCCAAGCCTGTCCCCTACTCCCGCACCCCCCCCCCCAAGCCTGTCCCCCTACTCCCGCACCCACCAAGCCTATCCCCTACTCCCGCACCCCCCTAAACCCCCCCCCCAAGCCTATCCCCTACTCCCGCACCCCCCTAACCCCCCCCAAGTCTGTCCCCCAATTCCCACACCCCCTTAATTCTCTTTGCATAAACAGACGATCATCTACGGATTCTTACGAGGGTTCAGAGACAGCGTGGCGGGATTTGTTCTCATATTCCGGTACGATGCCGAGCAGCCAGAGAAGCCGAGCCGCAGCAGCTCCCCCACACAGGAAACCAACCTGGCCAGGAGACGCGCAGCACAACAACAAGCCGAGAAGAAACAGAAGCAGGCCAAACAAAAAGAGTTAGTGCTGTGGCGGCTCCTGACTGGGCCAAGTGTGCATGATAACAAGCACTCCCGGTACTGTACCCATACTCACGCTTTATTAATGTAGGGGGTGCCGGAGTAGGGGGGAGGACAGGCTTTGGGGGTGTGTGGGAGTAGGGGGACAGGCTTGGGGGAGGGTTTGGGGGGTGCGGGAATAGGGGACAGGCTTGGGGGAGGGTTTGGGAGGTGTGGGAATAGGGGGACAGGCTTGGGGGGGGGGTGGTAGTAGGGGACAGGCTTGGAGTGGGTAGAAAAGCCTGTCCCCTATTCCCGCACCCCCCTAAACCCCCCCCTCCCCCCCCAAGCCTGTCCCATACTCCCGCACCCTCCTAACCCCCCCCCCCCAAGCTTGTCCCATACTCCTGCACCCTCCTAAACCCCCCCCCAAGCCTGTCCCATACTCCTGCACCCTCCTAAACCCCCCCCAAGCCTGTCCCCCTATTTTCTCACCCCCTTAATGTTCCTCTTAGAATCATAGACAAGAACATTGGTAGTGTTGACGATGGTGTGGTATCGGTACTATGGCTCTGTAGTGTGTGTATAGGGTCATTGTTCCGTTACTACATCATCGTCAAAACCACCAGTGTTCTTGCCTACGACCCTTAGTTTGAGAAAGGAAGCATCGTGTGAGGAGAAGCCGTGAGGGGATAATGTACTCACTTAACTAATTCCTACATAATATATCACAGATCCCAAACTCTTAACTAATTCCTACATAATATATCACAGATCCCAAAATCTTAACTAATTCCTACAAAATATATCACGGATCCCAAAATCTTAACTAATTCCTACAAAATATATCACGGATCCCAAAATCTTAACTAATTCCTACAAAATATATCACGGATCCCAAAATCTTAACTAATTCCTACAAAATATATCACGGATCCCAAAATCTTAACTAATTCCTACATAATATATCACGGATCCCAAAATCTTAACTAATTCCTACAAAATATATCACGGATCCCAAACTTTTAACTAATTCCTACAAAATATATCACGGACCCCAAACTCTTAACTAATTCCTACAAAATATATCACGGATCCCAAAATCTTAACTAATTCCTACAAAATATATCACAGACCCCAAACTCTTAACTAATTCCTACAAAATATATCACAGATCCCAAAATCTTAACTAATTCCTACAAAATATATCACGGACCCCAAACTATTAACTAATTCCTACAAAATATATCACGGATCCCAAAATCTTAACTAATTCCTACAAAATATATCACGGATCCTAAAATCTTAACTAATTCCTACAAAATATATCACAGATCCCAAACTCTTAACTAATTCCTACAAAATATATCACGGATCCCAAAATCTTAACTAATTCCTACAAAATATATCACGGACCCCAAACTCTTAACTAATTCCTACATAATATATGACGAATCTCAAACTCTACAAAATATATCACGGATCCCAAAATCTTAACTAATTCCTACAAAATATATCACAGATGAGATCCCCTATTTGTATCACCGAGATCATTGGTTTCCTGATAAATACAAATAATGTAAAACCTTGAATCTTGAAGTATAATTGATTCTCCTCGTGTGGTGCTTCTTTTCATTTGACAACTAGCTATCTATGCACTTACACTCCCATTAATATTCAGGTTATGGCTTTATTATTTACTACTGTACTTTGTAACTCTATGTAAGTTTTCATACTAGCTGTTTTTCCCCTTCAATGCTACTGTAGTTTTTGGTTTCTCTTATCATGTTTAATACAGTAATCCCTTGTTTTGTACTGTTGTTATAAGTATGTAATTGTAATGTTTGTAATGAATGTGTGTACAGTAAACTCTCTTAGTACATTACACACCCATATACTGTACTTCCCAGTGAATAATGAAGGTTTACTGTACACAAATTCGTTACAAACAGTACAATACATACTTATAAATAACAACAGCGCAAAATAAGGGATTACTGTAACAGATTTGACACCGCTCTCCCTCCCTCCCTTCCTCTCCCTCTCCCTCTTGAATTTAATCCTGTGCCCAATCTAATTTTTATGTGTCGTATTCAAGAACATCCATGGTGTAGACGATGACATGGTATTATTGTTGTTGTTGTTGAAGTTCCTCAAGCTGTCTGGCCGTGATATTATTATGATGGCCTCTTGATAATGCTGTGCTCAATCTAATTATGTGTCGTATTCAAGAACATTCATGGTGTAGACGATGATGTGGTACTGACATGATGGCCCTGTGTGTGTGTTGTGTTGTGTGTGTTGTGTGTGGAGTCATCATGCCATCATCAACATCAACAACATGGATATTCTTACATACGGACCTTTGTGTCATCGGCCGCACTCTTTCAACTTTTTAACTAGTCTCCTTTCTTCTATTTCCTTTGTGTTTGTTGTTGTCACTCCTCTCTATCACCTCCTCCCTCATATAACAGGATCTCTCAGTCCAGTCCTAGTGCAGTCTTTATTCTTCCTCTTAATTTTAACTATTATGAGACACTCCTGAATGGAAGGGAAGTGTCAACATGATGAATAGTTAGATGAATAAAACACACTGGTATGTCGTGTGATGAAAACCATTTTGGAACCAACTAACGGCATTGCTGCTGTCTCTTTATTTAATTTTTTTTTGGCCAACCCTTATAGCTGCTTATATACTCACTTTCACAACACCAACTCTTATTATTATTATGCCTCAAACTACAGTAGACTTAAGGTGGTAATTCTTTTTTAGTACATTGGAGTGCCTTGATTCCTCCAAAGTATGCCAGGAAACAGGACCAGATGAACAAAAATAATGGTGTTCTGTTGCTTGGAATAGTTTGGAGGATTCAGTTGCTCCAGATTTACCAACACAAAACTTCCCCCTTAATTAACACAGTGTTCATTCTAAGCTTATGACATTTGTATGCAGTCTGTACGTACAGTTGGACACAGGAATTGGTGGTACAGCCCAGGTGAAAGATACTCGTCCCATTTGAGTAACCAGTGTTTATTATCAGGTACTTGCTTTTTATTACCATCCTCAATACTGACTTCTGCCCCTGGTGTCTCCTATTTGGCACTAAGGAACTTGATATTGGGAGAAATTGACCATCTTTCACTTGGGCTGTACCACGAATTCCTGTGTCCAACTGTACGTGTTTCTATGTGTATTATAAACAAAGACTTTTATCCACCTCTTCATTTCACATTCAGTCCCTCATTAATAAAAGACCACCAAATGTTTTCCCAAGATTCTGTTACTTGATACTATACAGAAAAGTTGATCTACCGGGTTGATGTTAAATTTGTTAACCATAATATCAAAAGCCTGCTGCATAATAATATAATTCTTACTTGATAACTAATTGTATTGTTTCCCCCCCCCCGAAAAATTGATCTACTGGGTTTGTGTTAAATTTGTTAACCGTATTATCAAAAGCCTGCCGTATAATAATATAATTCTTACATGATAACTAATTGTTTTGTTTTCCCTCCGACAGTGAGACGACCAAAGTGATCCACCGAGTACTGCAGTGTTGTTTTTTGAATGGTGTGTTGTTTGGGTTGTCCCTGGTGCTGTTCAACTATGTACTCCTACCAAGCCTTCAGTGGTTCCTGGGAGTGTGTCTGGCCGAGAGTGGTGCAGGGTCTGTGTGGCCGTACCTCAGACCAACACTCACCACCGTCTTCAACACACTATGGGTCCTTCCACTCTTCCTCCTCTCACGTATAATCAACACCATTTGGTTCCAGGTGCGTGCACACATAAATACCAAGAAGAAAGATTGCTGGTCTAAACTTTATATATATATAGAGAGAGAGAGAAATTAAGGGGGGAAATTTTGTGTTGGTAAAATCTGGAGCAACTGAATCCTCTACTAAACTATTCCAAGCAACAGAACACCATTATTATTTTTGTTCATCTGATCCTGTTTCCTGGCATACTTTGGAGGAATCAAGGCACTCCAATGTAACAAAAGTGAACTACTCCCTTAATGCAAAGATATTAGTTATCATAATATTATAAGGGTCTGTTACCATTGGGGGTATTGCCTGTAGTGATGTGGTTTTGGGGGGTGCGAGAGTAGGGGACAGGCTTGGGGAGGGGGGGTTTTGGGGGGTGCGGGAGTAGGGGGACAGGCTTGGGGGGGGTTTTGGGGGGTGCGGGAGTAGGGGACAGGATTGGGGGGAGGGTTAGGCAGGTGCGGGAATAGGGGACAGGCTTTCTACCCACCCCAAGCCTGTCTCCCTATTCCTGCACCCCCCAAACCCCCCCCACCCCCAAGCCTGTCCCCCTACTCCAGCATTCCCCAATTTTAAGGGTAAAGTTTGGTGTTGATAAATCTGGAGCAACTGAATCCTCCAAACTATTCCAAGCAACAGAACAACATTATTTTTGCTCTTCTGGTCCTGTTTCCTGGCATACTTAGAAGAAATCGAGGAACTGCAATTTAACAAAAGCGAATTACCACCTTAAGGATTTGGGCACCGTTTCAGAATTAAGTTGCTCCTTATCAATTCTTCCAGTGTCCCTCCTTTCCTTCCTTCCTTCCATTTCCTTTGTGCTTGGTATCCCTTCTCTGTGTCTCCTCCCATTATGGTACAGTCATAATCAAAAGTCCTGCTTTGGGTGAATGAAAGTCAGCTGTGAGTGATTCATGAACCAATTATTACAAAGATCAACAACTGTAGTTTCACACCATTTTTGTCGAGTCCGTTACATTCAAAGGTGTTGCAGGATATTGTCTGTGACTGTACACGGTCTCTCTGGCCTAGCTGTGTTATTTTACTCTCTGTAATCTAATCTATAAGAGTGGGTTAGGCCTAAGGGGAGATTATTTTGAGAATAAATTGGTGGGTTACTGATTCCTACAAACTATGCCACGAAGCAGATCCCTTGTTAAGTTAAGGGGGTGCTGGAATAGGGGGACAGGCTTGGGGGGTGCGGGAATAGGGGACAGGCTTTCTACCCACCCCAAGCCTGTCTCCCTATTCCCGCACCCCCCTAACCCTCCCCCCAAGCCTGTCCCCCTACTCCCGCACCCCCCAAGCCTGTCCCCCTATTCCCGCACCCCCCAAGCCTGTCCCCCTATTCCCGCACCCCCCTAAACCCCCCCCAAGCCTGTCCCCCTATTCCAGCACCCCCTTAACTTAACAAGGGATCTGCTTCGTGGCATAGTTTGGAGGAATCGGTAACCCACCAATTTATCCTCAAAATAATCTCCCCTTAGGCCTAACCCACTCTTATAGATTAGATTACAGAGGGGACAAGCTTTCTACCCACCCCAAGCCTGTCTCCCTATTCCCGCACCCCCCCCCCCTCCCCTACTCCCACACCCCCCAAAACCCCCCCCCCCAACCCTCAACCCTGTCCCCTACTCCCACACCCCCTTAATTAAAGTAACATTAAGTCATTGTTTCGTGGCATTATAAGAAGTAAACACAAACCTATTACTATCATTCATAAACAAGAGAATCTCATCTTAATATCAGTTCTGTATATGACCACCTTCCTACCATCTCTCAGGACATTGCTGACAGTGCTTACCGTCAGCGCCAGGGACGACCACAACTCATCAGTAGTGTCAGCAAGTTGGTGGCTGATGTCCTTATATCTATCTTCATTGAGTTCCTCTTCTTAATACAAGTTAGTGTCATCATCCATTAGCAAAAGTTATTATGAGTGATAAGATAACTAAATTCCAACCTGACATATATGTACAGCCACAATCAAATAACCACCGACACTTTCCTTCCATCGTGCAAGTAAATCAGTTTCAAATCAAAATATAATCTCACAACATTTTACATCAACTCAATTTCCTCAATTATTATTATTATGAGGTGCTGCAAAATCATACACGTGTTGTTCTTTATTGCCAAGATATTTACTACAATGGAAGGAAAGTGTTGGTGCATATTATTATTATTATTATTATGAGGTGCTGCAAAATCATACACGTGTTGTTCTTTATTGCCAAGATATTTACTACGATGTAAGGAAAGTGTTGGTGGATATTTGATTGTGGCTGTACAGTTGGTCACATGAATTCTTACACAGGCTATTTGGAATGAGGTGTCTTTATTCTGAAAGTACCTCAGTAAACTTATAGCGAGACAGTATACTTTGGACGAATAAAGAAACCTTCCAATTCACTAACACATTTCACATTCAGTCCCTCATTAATAAAAGACCAACAAATGTTTTCCCAGGCTTCTGTTACTCATTACTATACAGAAAAATTGATATACTGGGTTTATGTTAAATTTGTTAACCATAATACCAAAAGCCTGCTGCATAATAATATAATTCTTACATGATAACTAATTGTTTTGTTTCCCCCCAAAAAAATTGATACACTGGGTTTATGTTAAATTTCTTAACCATAATATCATAATGAATCAAAATTGGTGATTGTGCTTTTGGTTTGTGTGTACAGGCCAATGTAGTGATGATGGTGTCACCACTAATGGGTGTAGGACTGGTACTGAGTGGTGTACATATGTGTATGCTTAATGCCTTGTATGCATTTGAGTATCGATGGTTCAACATGGGCTGGGAACTCTACAAAAGACTCAGGTCAGACTAACTTACAACAACCGTTACAATTTTTTTTTTTTTTTTTTTTTTTTTTTTTTTTTTTTTTGAGGAAAGTGAGGACTAAAGGCAATAAACTCAATAAATGTCCTCACCAGTGAAATTAACAGAGTGTAAGAGCTCTAAAATCATCTCCAAGTTTGTTTGAGATACAATAATGAAAAAATGAAATATAAGTAGTGATATTATCTGCCTTTGGTAAAATCTTGGACAAATCAGGGATGAATACCACATTGTAAATAAAATAACTAGTTTTCATGAGGAAATTATAAGATCTTGGTTTAATTCAGTGTTTTAAATATTTCTGTTATTTTGGTTTAATACAGTGTTTTAAATATTTCTGTTATTTTGGTTTAATACAGCGTTTTAAATATTTCTGTCATCTTGGTTTAATACAGTGTTTTAAATATTTCTGTCATCTTGGTTTAATACAGTGTTTTAAATATTTCTGTCATCTTGGTTTAATACAGTGTTTTAAATATTTCTGTTATTTTGGTTTAATACAGTGTTTTAAATATTTCTGTTATTTTGGTTTAATACAGTGTTTTAAATATTTAGTTTATCTTGGTTTAATACAGTGTTTTAAATATTTCCGTTATCTTGGTTTAATACAGTTTTAAATATTTCCGTTATCTTGGCTTAATACAGTGTTTTAAATATATCTGTTATCTTGGTTTAATACAGCATTTTAAATATTTGTGTTATTTTGGTTTAATACAGTGTTTTAAATATTTGTTATGTTTGTTTAATACAGTGTTTTAAATATTTCTGTTGCAGTTTCATTGAGCAGAACTGGCCGTACTTCATGGGGTTCGGTGCTCCACTGGCGGTGATCACAATGTATCCCTCCTCTGTTTATGTCAGGTGAAGCAACATTTGGTTTGGTTATCTTTACATTTCAGACGGTGTAGTTTGACTTTTTGTCCACCCACTTCAACATACTGTACAGTCACAAGCACTAATAAGTATACAGCTTTGGTTGAAGCTTTGAACAGTCCAATTCATCAACAAACTATTATTCCATTGGAGATCTTATAGTGTTTTTATTTACTGTCTCTAGGTATTCAAAGCACACCTGTATACGTATTAGTGCTCGTGACTGTACATCGACGAATGAATCCTGCATAATTATCTCATGTTATTTGTTTATTTGTGTTTGTTGAAGGGGTTGGAAGTAAGGAAAATTTTGAAGTAAAACTATAAATAGTATCCTGGGGACCATTCAGTGATTAAGTATTTATGATATGGTACAATACAAGATATGACATAACTTGTGCATTACTTTCTCAGCATAACATTTATAATAATGGTTAACTGTTGTCTGTACAGTGGATGTCTGTTTGCTCTCCTCTTCCCTGTGTTCATCATCAGTGCCAACGAGGCTGATCCCATCCTCAATACCAAGTGAGTAGTCAAACAAATATTTTCATATATCATAAATATTACAATGAAAAATTATGCAACATTATTATTATATATTAAAATTGTTAATTAAAAATGATAGAACATTATCATTACTTTTAAAAATTGTGATAATAAATGATGGATCATTATTATTATTATTATTACATGAATATGCTAAAATCTGAATGTTTTAACTGCAAGAAGACTGACAACAAGTGTGCATCTGCCACTGTGATTCTCTTGTTAGTGACATTTGTTTACCCATTACAGTGGTTACCAGTTGAAGCTGTTTGCCTTGGTAGTGGGTGTGTCCAACCGTATTATCCAGAGTCTAGTCACTCGCCGTCCTCCACCAACACCCAGCTAGGTCTCACCACACAACCACCAGTCCAGGACCTGTGTGTGTGTATGTGGGCGTGTGTGTGTGTGTGTGTGACTAGCCCATGAGAATACTCTGAACCATTGTCACACATAAGGCAACATTAGGTTATATGGCTTTAATACACAAGTTAGGGTAATTGTGTTGTTTGGTGGCGTTTGAGACAATTATGTTTGTGTGTGTGTTGTGTGTTTGTATACTGACCGGGAGTTAACACGGGGAATATTGAAAGAAACACATGATCAAAAATGGAAGTGAAAAAAGTGCTTGTGATAGGTACTACTGAGAAATGAAAATTAGTAGCAAGACATTCTTTCTTTTCAATGGAACTTGCAGTTATGTGCCTCTTGTCTTGTTCACAAATCAAGGAAATACTGGTAATGAATTATTGTGTGGGAAGTGAGAAAATAATAGACTAAGACAAAGACAACAAGAGAATAATGTAGTGATACTGGGTAATGTGTGGGGAACTCTGTGGATTCTTGAAGTGCATGATACCGTTTTGGATATAAGTGTCTGGTTTATTTATCATTAGTGATCTTAATACTATTTTATGTTTTTATATTGTGTAGGATATTGATATTCTGAGGCCTGTGATATGTGGCTCACTCAAGAAG